>JASCZI010242333.1:8828-24131 GCA_036250425.1 Stylosanthes scabra | reverse complement strand
CAGCAAGGTAATTCATTCACAAGTAACGTTTTCGAACACATTTCCACTTAAAAACTGATTTAACAACATCCCTACTTGTACATTGCTTGCTACCACACAATTTCAGACTCAAACCCTCATTTTCAACCAATTAAAGCCACTCTTTTAACCACATTCTCCGAACCGGCAGCCAGGCAATACAAGCAGTCATCAAACATTTACGACACAACAAAATCATCATTCATTCAATTTTGGCACAACAAAAGCAATTACACATATAGGCCCATATTTACTTGCAACAACTCACTAAATCATCAAGTATTCATGGTATAAAACACTTAACCCCTACCTCATACAATCAAACTCGCAATCGTGCGAATACCGTAAGCTCCTTAATACCGTTAGCTCCTAACCGTAAGTTCCCACAGCTGCAGCAAGATTTTCTCAGCAAAACTCTCGAATAGCATAAGCTACGACAGTGAACAAGAACACTCTCTATCACGCTAGCTATACTACGACAGCAACATCACAAAATTACATAAGCACCAGGACAACCAAACGGAACAGGAGTACCAAGTAGTGATTTAGAAATCCTTACCAGATTAGCAAAGATGGTTGGGTGATAACAACTTCATAACAGCATCATCCACAATAATTAAACTGCGATAGCTTCCTTTTTCCCCTCAACCCGCAACAACAACCAACTTGAAATCCAACATGCAGTCACTACTGCTTGTCCCTACGACATTTAAGACCGCAATACGCTCAATAACTCACAACGGGGTACTTAAAATGAGAGTCTTGGAATAGAGCTTACTGAAATATTAGAAGAAACGGGGGAGCAGGGATGTGGTTCCAAAGCGGTAGCAGCACTGCGTCAAACGAGCATAGGCTGAGACAGAAAGATTTTCGGGAAATGTCACAAGCTAGAGCAGAATCGAAAAAGGGTTCAGGCAGAAACACTTACCAATTTAGTTAATTTCGGCGACTCCAAGGAACACCGGCGGCGGTTTTCGGCGAGCTCAGAGGTGATGGATAAAGCTTAGAGGCAGTGGTACAGACTTGCAATAGCTGAGTTTCGCATTTTCCTTCTCTCCCTCTTCGAGCTCGGACCTCACTCTCTCTCAATGTGTTTCTCTATTTACTGCACACATGAAATAGCAGCAACTCGGAGTTGCAATGGCGGCGAAGCTCTCTTCCTCGAGCTTTCTCTCTTTTCGAAACTCACATCTCTCATCTCAGTTTCTCTCTCTCTCCTCGGTTCTTTCTCTCTTTCTTTTCTTTTCGGCGATGGCGGCAACGGCACTACCTTCCTTCGCTAGCACCGTCGTCCTTCTTCTTCCTCCCTCCTATTTCTTCTTCAGTCAATGGGTGTGTGTGTTAGTGGTGTGCTAGGGTTCACAGATGGTGTGTGTGTGTATGTGTGTCGTGTTTTTGGGAGAGAAGAATCTGAGTGTGGGTGAGTGTATAGTTGGGGATCAATTAGCAATTAAGGTTAAGTGTAGTTAGGGGTCAATGTGTAATTAGGTAAAGTTGTAGGGTGCTCATTCAATTTAGTAAATTATCTATTAGAAGTCGATTTATGAAATTGGGTTGTTACAATCCATGCGAGACTTCAATAACAGCGGAAGCATCATTCCCCGACAGGTGCGGCACGTTTGGCTAACCAAATAAATAACAAACAATAATTCAACAGAGGTTATTGGGTGCTTCGAAATTCTAAATGGTAAAGGCATATACATGCAATTGTACCGTCGTCGCTACTAAGTATATGCGGCTCAAGGATATTCACAAGCAAGTTGGGCGAGCCGCGCATAAAGCATATGGGCACGACGAAGAATGGTTGGCGCGACCTGAAGCAGTCTACCATGTGCCTGGCCGGCGTGTCTCTGGGGTTGTTGATGCACGTGGATCTCGTTATGTTGTCACCGTATTGGAGATTGTTCACCTCCATTGCGCTTGGCCGGTAAAACACCACATACATGGTGGCTGGTGGGTGGTAACGAAACACGACCAACGTATCTGGCCGCAGTCCGTAATGGAGGCACATCCACGGCCACCCAGTCATTCCAAGTATGATAATCCCTTGTGTGTCCCTGGTCCACCTCACTCTCCTTGACCAATCGGTCGGCGTCACCAGGCTCAACTGATCAGGTAGCACAGCGCTGAACTGGTTCGCAAACCTCCTTGGAAACACCTGTGAGACGTGGATGTCAATCGAGGGTAGTTCAATGTAAATTCATTGGAACAATATTATACTGTTGAGCCTAATAAAATGAAAATTAGGGTTTGCTCAATTGGCAGACTCGTGTATTCCCAGAGTATGATAAAAAAAAAACATAGGAGATGCTGGGAGTTATAAAACAGTTAAATTCAGACTAAACATTCCACCGAGTCAACTAAATACGAGAAGGGTTGTAACTTCGGCTAGAATTCCCAACAGCAATCATCCTTCTATTCTAACATTTTAAAACAATGCCTCCAATTTACGGATTAGGGTTACAATTCCCAAATTAAGCTTACGTACCAGATTGTATGGTCTCCGTCTATCCTCGTGCCCGATGATTCCATGGAATTGGGCGACGTGGTTACCGTTCTGCGGTAAGCCCCTGCGACATCATCGCTGCAAGTACCTGTCAAATACATGTGGAGGCATGATGTCAATTGTCAGTGGCGCGGTTTCATCAAGACGCAAAGCATAAATGATGTCAAATATTTGATAAGTATGTTACGTGCCGTAATTGATCTCCATGCGATTCCCTCCATGGATGGCGACATACATGGTTCCCGGGGAGTGGTAGCTGAACAGTAATAGATGCCCGTCCTGCAGACTGTAATGCCGGTAGAAATCCGCCCACCCCCGAGTAAGCACGATGCGGTTCAAATGCTCCTGCTCGACGATCCACTCAACCCTAAATGGGATTCCGTTCGTGGTTACGAGGTCACCAGTTTGGCCAAGGAGTCCCGCGCAGCCGCAGAAAACGCCACGACCAATCTCTGCAACGTTAAAAAGGGGTATTTTACAGTTTAGGGCTACATATTGTCAACAGCATGGTTTGAAACAATGTGCGTCGCAATTTAAACTTGACTTACCAGCTGATTGACGTCACGGGCGAGGATGAACCTGAAGAACCTGTAATCAGCCATGATTGCCATTTTTTTTTCACTGCTCGTCTTATTTTTGGTTTTCTCGTAAATGTTTGACTAGGTCTTCGGGTGTTCTTCTTCACTGCTTGCGTGTGTGTGACCTTCTAGACTATTCCACCTTAACACCCATCTAGTTTTTTACGTGTCGCAAAAGTAATGATTAGTATAAATGTGTATATTATAATTATTGTTTATTTTATTTTATTTTTTATCTTCTCTTTTTTACTTTACTTTTGATTTACAAAACATTTTTAACTGTTAACAAGTGGACATCAACCTTTAATAAGGGACGTTACAGGTGCGGATTAAAGGGGTTTAGGTCGTTGACGTATTTAATTAATTAATGGTTCCTTTTAGGAATGAAAGGTTTATGGAGTTTTAGGGTGGGTTTGGTTAGGCTTTTTTAAAGAATAAAGTACTTTTTTGGTTAAAAAAAGATTCTTTTCATTAAATTTGTATCATTTGGAAGCATTTGTGAAAAAAATCCTATTATTTAAAAAAAACAACTTATGTGTGTTTTTAAGAAGCCAATAATATGTTGCTTTTTAAAAAACCAAAAGAAAAAGCAATTTCTATTAATAAGATTTAAAAAACCAAACGATGCACTGAACGTCGTTTTTTAAGGACAATTAAGTTGTCAATTGACAATCAAACAAATGTCAAATTTAAATAAGATTTAAATTATCAGAACCTTAATTGGAAAGGAGGATAAACTTCATTAATTAGTAAATCTTTTATTTCCTAAAACATTTCAAGCATTAATTTAATAGGGTCATTTATTTTACCTTTTTACTTGCATGGTGAATTTTTTTCTTATAAAATCAGTATTATTTTGCCTTTTTATTTTTATTTTACATCCAATTAAAAAATTAAAAAGACTAATAAATATTACGAATAAACCACGTAGGCGAATGGTGCCCATTTGTTAAAACAAGGAATTCAGTAATACAAGTTAAAAAAAAAAATGAATCAAGGGGATAAAACAGGAAGTTCATTAATAGAACTGGAACAGGGAATTAAAAGTCTACTTACGATAAACATACTATTAATTCCAAGCAAAACCAAATTAAAACAATATCCATACACAGTACTAAATAAATCATGACCGCCAATTGTTAAAATCATAGGCCTAACTAGACATCAGTGGGAGACCTCTGGAATAACTTGACAACGAGAACTCTGTCTGAAACCGAGCAGACCTCGAACCTCACGCCGTCACCTGGCTTTAGCCCATGATTGTGAGTTATCTTTTTCCAGCCAACGGCTAATATGTACCGTTTACGTTCTAAGAATCAACTAGGTAGCGGTTAGACAACATGAATGGTCCGGGCATATTGGAGGGCTCAACGAAGACCAACCACCGGCGGTTTTTCCCTGCACGGAGCATGACGTTGGCAAAATCCTCTGGAACTCGCTCAAAATTTACCAAATAAAACCAAATATGTAGTTACCAATACAGACAAGCTCTAAGTCACGTTATGAAGTAAAGGTCATCGAAATTTAGTTTTAGGGTTTAGATTACTCACAACGTGTGCTGCGCCGCGTTCCTCTTCGGTGAGAACCGTCCAGTACGTCACGAGGACGGTGGTGGGCGTCATGAACTCCTCCGGCAATTCATGTTCTTCGGCACAGTCGCTGTCCCATTCACTGTCACAATCTCCCAAGTCTCCATCTTTAATCAGGTCAAAGTACTTGATACCGTACTCATCCTCGATCCTTTCAAGAACCCCAGGGTGCACAACATTTCCAAAATACCAATTGTCACCAGCGGGGTCAATTTTCACTTCGTTGGATAATGTGTTCCTAACCACGAAGTAGAAAATTCCCCAGTCGACATATCTGAACTCAATGGTGTATGGAGCCATGTCAGGGTTTTCATCTAGTCTGTATAGATCACGTATCTTATCCAACTCTTCAGTTGGGATAAGCATCTTCTGACCTTCCACTCTCAGCATTAATTCCAGACAGTTGTCTGATCTATCCACAAAGCACACTAGTCGATCAAATTCTTCCCTAAGCAATCGAACGATGCCACCGGGTACTGGATGAGCGGCCTGTGAACATGTCACCCAAACAGTGTTGGTGAGGGTTTGCATGAAACCATACTAAATGAACAAAATGGAGAAAGTCATACCTGTCCCCTCGAGAGTGGAAACCAGAAAGTCGCATCGTGACTCCTGCGCCATAGATGCCTGGTTGCGATGAAACAACTGCATGTTGAGAAAATACTAGTAACAAACATCAGGTATAACATAATTGAACAAGCATGTAATAATCAACAATGTCTGTACCTTCCTTCGTCGTTGACGTTTGCCTGAATGGGATTCATTGTTGGTGGTTTTCCGATGGTTAAAGAAATGACGGTTTGCTTAATCTGAGAGCGACTTTCGTTTTTTTATTATGAATATGATAGTTTGTTTTCCCTTGTTTTATAAGCATATGAGGCGGTTCCACATAACGTCCGAAAAGCGAATGCACACGCGGTTTAGGATTGTGCCTGCTGATTACCGAGGCAGTTGAAAAGGCATAATCAAGTGACATGAATCATCTTAACTATTGTATAGATTACCGAGACATTGGAATATTTTTTATAACTAGGGTTTTGTTACTGGAAGGTCGACCAAAAATATGACGTTGTATACTACTCCATTCATTTCATATTATTTGCCCAATTTGAACTTTTTTCTTGTTTCAATTCATTTGCCTATTTTACAATGTCAAGGTATATTTAATTATAATTTTTCTATTATAACCTATTACAGTTCCAAGAACTAATTCATTAATTTCTAATGCACTTCCACTTCAGCCAATCAAATGTATTTTATTAGTGATTAATAACGGGTGAGGAAAAAGTTTAATGCATTAACAGTAACGGTATTGTTGTAATTTTAACATCATTTTTAAAATTTTTAACACAAATTAATGATTACTTTGATTAAAATGTTAGAGGGAAATTAGGCAAGTAATATGAAATGGTGGGAGTATTATGTTATCTATTTACTGCCTCCACTTCAATCTCATAGGGGCAAATTTTAACCTAACACATTGATTAAGATAGTGATTGGGTTGTACTAAATGTCTCCGAGTTGATGTCAAAATTAGCGTCTTATAAGGATATTTGTTTTGTTTTTGTGGCTAAAAATGTTATAAGTTTACAAGGGAAATGAGAAGGTGGAGAGACAAAAAAAAAATTAGGAAAAGAAAACACACTATTTTAATTAATGATGTGAATTTTAATTTTTATTACTTTTTAAATTTAAATTAGTTATAAGTGGGAAGAATATCAAGTGTGTGTTACTATTTGTGCAACTATTAATTTCTCCACTGTATATGTACAATATTTAATTAATTTAAATTTAAAATTAACAATAATATTAATTATGTTATTAATTACAGCAATAAATTTTCTCTCTCCAATTCTTTTTCTCTCTCCAACTGTTGTACTTCATTTTAAGCTTTTAAAATGTCATTCACATCCTAAAACAAAGCTTCCAACATATAGTTGTTCGTTATCAAAATAAAAAATATAAATAACACATAAGTTTTTTTTCTTTGTTCAATAATTTTTTGGTTAATCTTTTCATTTTTTTTGGTGTTTTTCTAAATTTGCTTTCTTTTTTATCTTACGAATAAAGAACGGGAGGAATAACTAAAATAGAGAAAATACACAAAAATGTTGATGTTTTTCGTCCTAAGTGATAAGTATTTTTTTAAAGAATTATTTTTGTTGTTAGAAATAAATGTGTACGGTGCTATTATAATAATTATATAAACTTTTGTCTTGTTTCATATTAAATAATTTAATTATGACTAATCAGTTGTGAAGATTCAAATGAAAAAAAATTACATGCACAAATTTATTCGTATTCGTCCATTTTTTTTTGGGTACTATCCTCAACTTTTCTATGTTGTTTGTAACTCATATTAGGGTTAGATTGTGCTTAATGATATGCAACGGGTGAATATCTTTTGTGTTTTATTTTAATAATTTTGTATTACACTTATGTGTTTTAACTTATGAAATATAATAAATAAAAGAGTTGATGTTTAGATAATCAGTGCAAAAGATTGTGTAATATAGAAAGAAAGAGAATGACGTTGGAATTAATATTGTGAGAATGCCGTGTGGAAGAATGTGAGTAGGCAAAGTAAAGAAAACGCTGGCTGTCTAATAATTTCCACCAACCAACCCAGTACCCACTTAAATTAATGACGGACGATCCATCCACACATAAAAAGCGATTACCCTGGCCGAGGAAATTGTTGAAACAAAAGCGACCCCATACCACATACAGAATGGAGAGCGCAGTGGGTGGCCAGCAAGCCTCGGATACGACTAGGACGAGAGCCAATGCGTCCGGCGGAGGCGGCGGGGGTTTAGATAAGGATTTCATTTCCAGAAAGGTAATCAAACCGAGGTACGTGGTCCCAGAGTTTCTGTGGGGAAAAAAATACGAGACGGTGATGTCCATCCTCAATGGATGTGGCCTTATGCCGTTCAGTCGTACACGCGCGGAGCAGATTCACGAAGACCTGATTCGCGTATTTTACGCAAACCTCCATATTTCTGACGACTGTATACTGTCAACCGTGAAGGGAACACACATGAAGATGAACCTGAGAACCTTCTAGCGCATTATATCTGTACCATGTGACTGGTTCGGATATGATGGCTCATCGAACACTGCACGGCCGGCGGAATGGTATCCGTTTACCGACGACGCGGCGTTCAAACTGATTGGACACCGCAAACTGACCCGAGCTAAGGGGGGAGGATGGCGGATAAAAGGCATTTCTCCTGAAATGAGGTATCTGTTGTACTTCGTGACGCATGTGTTGGCACCATGGACATCTAACCACGCGAAATTTTTAGGACAGGACACTCGATTGATGTTTCTCTTGCTAAGCAAGCACAAGGTAAACTGGGCCTTCTTCGTTAGCCGCCACATGCGCAAGTGCCGCGAAGGAACACGGGGCTTGCCATACGCGTTCGTTGTTCAGGCAATCTTGAAGCACTTTGGAGTGGACACCTCTAACGAGCAAGCACATGATGAGCACGTTTTTTGGAAAATTGGTACGCACACTTTCAGGGACGAGCAGAAGCAAATGCAGCACGAGGACGATGATGACCGTGTATCCGGTGATAATTCGTACATGCACCCACCGATAACCATTCAAGCCACACCAACCTCAGAATACGGGGGACAACTGATCCAACTAAAAGATTATGTTCAGGAAAACGTCGTCCCTGAAATAGGGCAGATTGCAAACCAACAACAGCAGTTGCGATGGTGTCTGGACCAAAGCTATGCCCACTTACAGTATCAAGGGAGACAACTGGACTACATTTGCCGACACCTAGGCATTCACGTACCACCGCCGACGGATATCCCGAACTACTCACACGATGACAGTCCTAGTACCCCCGAACCGTCACAGTGAATGAAACGGCCAGTGTTGGATGATACATGCCAATAGCACAAGGTGGTTGGGCATTAACGGAGGTCATTTATGGTAAGCGCAGGGATATGCTGTATGTCTTAGCTTTGGTTTGCAAAAAAGTTATACTATCATCTGATTGGGTCATTGTGCGATCCATCATTTTACCTTTTTTTTCTGGAATGGTCCATGTTTGCCTTACGGAAGTTTACGTAACCTTTTTACTTTTCGGTGTAAGTGAATTTATAACCAGAAAATATGGCGCCAGAAAAGACGATAAAGCCTACTGCAGCCTGCAAAACCCGTTTCCAGTTTTTATAAACTAGTGATTCGACGTATGGATAACATGTACAAAACTAATCTCCTGTAAATATGTGCAAATAATATTGTCACAGTTGATGTATATTATATTTTCATTGTTATTATTGACATAAGTTGACTCAATTAATATACAAAAGATTACCTCAAAATACAGATAGATTTACAATACACCCTACATCTCAAAAAATTCAAAGTAATAACAGTTGTGGACCCACATATTATTATAATAAGAATAATTCTAAGTGTACACCTATTTTATCTAACCAAGTCCAACTAGGATATTTATTCTATACAAAATACAAGTTCATTTTCATATCAAATTATAGAAACTTGTTTTTATATTAGTTTTTTTATTTTTTAATATCAAAATATCTTTTACTTGACATAAATTTAAATGACTTGGTTGAACTTGGTTGGGTAAATTAGGTGTACACCTAGCATTACCCATATAATAAAACCTACTTCCTTAAGGATTACATCCGTTGTAATGCAAGAATTATAATTATAATATAATGATAACATTATAATTATAATAATTTTGACTTCTTTGAATGGCTGTGATATTTAACGAAAAAGGATGGGGAGTCAAAGTATTATGACCAGTAGGGCGCCAATATGAGTTACGGATGATAACTCATATAAATTTTGGATGATTTCTCTCCAATTAAAGTATGAGTTACAAATGATAACTCGTGTTATTGAAGTCATGACAATATTAAAAGATTTAATATAAATTAAGTATTACACAGTACATAATTATCATCGTGTATGGCTATTGCCCTGATTTCGTTAGGCACACATCACTGATTGGACACCAATTCCTAATTAGGGGACGAGGGGTTATACCCTGAACTTTAATATTTGAAGGGCACATATCAGAATATCAATAGAGTGATTGAAGTAGACATTATCGTTGGAGTCAATGACCAAATCCCACAAAGCATAGACATGCCAACAAAACTGGCGAAGGGAATTACCGAATATGGGATGATCCACATAAAGGATACCACCTTTTACCTGACCTTACATGCAAATATACCATTTTGTTAAAGTCCCCTTTGGCTACTGCCCTACAAACATAGCTACATTTGGATAGTAGTAAATTTTATTTTTATAATATTACTATAATGTGTTGATTAAATGTAATGCATACATATTAATTTCAATTATTATTCAATTGTTTTTCAATTATTTTTCAACTATTATAAATAAATTATATATAAAAAATTTAAAAACTTCTTAAAAATTTAACTTTTAACTAATTTATAGCATTATTAAATATAAAGGGTTTTATTCATTTAAATTTTAAGATAAAATCGTAAACCTTTAAAATAAGCACCATGTAAAATAAAATACAAAATAAATATATCTAACATTACTTTTGACATATAAATAATACTTTTATAATTCTTTTCATATGGCAAATGTTTTTAGCCTTTCTTTATTAAACATATACTCACCATTTTTGTCAGAAAAGTAACAAAAGGAACTCCCATTGTGGGTGACCTTAACATAGTAGCATACGGTTGACAGCGTGGGTCAGCAGGGATATTCCAAAATGGTTAATCACTGCCCGATAGAGACGTGTCCAAGGCACAGCAGGTTCGCATACCCTATACATGGCTATGTCCATCCATGTTGGGAGCCTATATACTCTGCAGAAAAAAAAAACCCACGGTAGCAAAACAGATTCAAATTAACTCCACCCTATCAGTCAATCTGTGAACGTTAGTGAGGAGACCTGTGCCAATCCGCCATGGACAACGAGAACATCAAATCCGCGTGTGGAACTCAGATACCGGGAAGATGCGATGAGGTGATTTCCCAAAAGGAAAAGAACTCCCATCCACCCTCATGCGGCACCAGGAGCACCATGATCAATCTGGATTCAGACGATGACAACAGGGAAATAACAACACCTCTGTCGATGATGGTGGCCAGTGGTATCGGCACAATAACTCCTACGGAACCGGCGGATGACATGGGAAGGGCTAGCCAGCCGTTGGAAACTCAGACCATCACGAGGAATCTTTTACACACACCGACCGCTGTCGGAGGCAGAGCAAAGAGGCCCAGACTAGCTATGGTTGCCAGGTCGGGGCTTATCCGATCCGCCCAGGTAACTGCTTTTGATTTACTGTCATGATTCCCATTGCCACCCCAACATTTGATGATTGACTATCATGATTCCCATTGCTACCCCAACATTTGATGATTTACTGTCATGATCCGTTTATATCATATTTTCATTCATACAACATCTACCCCGTTTGACTAAAATCACTCGCAGAACCGGAAGTTCAAGGTTACTCTGGCCATGGACTTCAGCAGGGAGGATCGAAAGATATTCGAGTACATATTCGACGAGAGTTTCATCGCCCATACCCGATATATCCATCATGTTTGTTGCTAATAAGAGTGAACAAATGGTATTTTTATGCTTCCGGCGAGTTAAACATACCCAACTTTGACTGATTACCCAGGCAGGACCTTGTCAAAGTTGCACAAACATGCGCAATGTGAGATGAAATGCAAAACTTGAGACCTGGGCGCGCTATTCTGGATAAGGTACACCCCTGTGATAACCCATTAGTGTTAGTACTTGTTGAACTGTACACATTTGCTAACGCATAAGATATTACGACATCCCTAACTGCTACTTAATTGATACTTATTCAGATGGTGGAGCTGGTTGCGTTGACTTGCATGGGAATGGAGAAATTAAACGAGCCGGCCACTACATGGTAGCTACCACCCTTTTTCATGGTTAGTCCACAGAATAAGCCGTTTATTATTGGGTCTTGTTTTACTCTCAAAAAGGCACCCTTGCCTTGACTGCCGATTCGGTGTACGTGTACAATGATGGTTCCCCTGTTATTTTTTTCCCCTGTTTCCTCATGTGTTACGCTGTTTTCTCGAGTGCGTTCATGCAGGTTGACCTCATGGGAGCGAAATCAATTGATGTCGTGTCTTAGGAGTATGGCAAAATGTGGATGAGCTCTTCATTTGCCATTCGGGATGTAAGAACCCGTTTCATCTTAACCCTTTGTAGACGACAACATGCAATCATTGGTGACGAAAATAAACTAATTAGTTATCAATTTCAGATTTATGTTCCCATAAGAGACAGACTAGGATATTGGTTTCTGGTGATTGTGTCAGAAATACGGAGGAAAGTGTTCGTCGCGGATCCATCCCCTGAAGGAATCGGTTTTAGCCAAAGACATGAAATGGCGTCAATAATTGTAATTCCTTATTCATTATAAATACCCAACGATTTCTCCTAAATGGACTGGCTTGATCTTGCGATTATTATTGCAGCAAGGGAAGCTTGCTGATGTGGTCGAGAAGCTCGCTGATTATCCATTCATGTATTAGAAAATGAACAATATGCATGACTTCAAGCTAAGCAGACCCGTCTGGCTACAAGCAGGGATGTGCAGGTAAGAACTAAAACTCATCAAAATTACGTGTATGAATCGGGTACAAATGCCATACTATATATATGACTCGCGCATTCCACAGCCCCGAAAGCTCTGGCGCGTGGGTCATGGACTGGATGCTCATTGGAAGTGACTTCACAGGCATAATTGCCGAATACGCCATGGTAATCTATAATGCTTGACCTGACCACCTATACACCACATAGCTACCATTTCCCTGCTTCACATTGGTGTTAGTATTCCCGGCTAATAAGTTACCATCCACACTTTTTCAGGTGGATGGGAACAAGGCAAGAGCATGCATGGCCGTCTACCTGGTGAGGTCACCTTTCAACAGATTTCGAAGAATCATTGCTAGATGGGCCGAGGAGATGGCAGAGAAGAAACGAACGTTAACGTAGAATGTCAAACGGGCTACATCCAGGCGGGCTTGTGGTGCTACTGGGTCCTTGGTAGGTATGGAATCCCGTTTAGGATGTTGTTTTTTGAGGGTGCCACCCATTCGTGATCATGCCGAAGACTGCCTTGCTTGACCTTATGCGTCCGTCCTTTTTTTGCGGGCATCTTATTGTAGTTGACTTTGTGCTTTTACCCCGTGTTGAATGTTGAATTTATGGATTAGTACGGACACGCTAATGTAATTGACTTTATGATTTTACATGCTGTTAAATGTTGTCTGTTATTTGCTTACCATGTTGCTTAGGTGAATTCTAGGATGCACCTGGCAAAAAGAGGTCGCTCACACGCCTTGTATAGGTGCACAACCGCTGGGCTTTATCATCTGGGGCCCCTATTATCTGCACCACTACAGCACAAATTATTCCACTTTTCACACGTTGTTGATTCTAGTGCAATGTGGACTCCACGTGTAGTTAAATCCAGAAATTTTATTGCCAAAACCAAAATTACAGAAATTAATCTCAATTAACAATATTCTTATGACCCAAAAAATATTTCTCTTCATTTCATGCCCATTTTAAAACAATGTCTTGCTGTAATTTTTTCGAAGTACCTCACTACTATAACCCTGACCAAGCATATTGGGTATGTAGATAATTATATTCTACTTCATCGACAATGTTCGGTATAGTACAATAGGGAATTATTTGTTCATGTCATTACTAATAGTGTATTACTTAGCCGTTAGGCGGGGCAAGAGGTACGAAGTCATTAGAGATTCATTTCACATAGTTCAACGTTTTCGTTCAACTCATTTCAATAACCTACTTGACTATACGTATCTTTTCGTTACACTCATTGGGAAGCTTACACACACATAGACCAGCCACACAACATTACAAAGTGAACAACGGACAAAGAAAAAGAAGAAACATAGTTCTACAGACACTTATTGAAACCTTATCAAACTAAAAAGAGTGGACTCTTTCTCCCAGGCAACCGAGTGCTCCATGAACAATGAGCGTTTGCTGCTCCGCCCACAGCGCTTGCTTTCGTAGTCGTGTGATAACAATATTTTTTCCAAGTTTATACATAACTCTAATATCAAACGAGGAAGCATGTATGTAGGTTTAACGTGCATACGTATATAGTGACAAATTATAACCAGACAGAGCATTTTTAATAATTGAAATTCTACACTGCAAAGTATATTGATGTGTTCCATTGAAAATAGAGGTTAGGCATAAACTAAATTCTGAAACCGTAAACAGATTTCACCATAATTTCACAACGGGTTGATAACATTATCGTATGTATGCAATGGCTTCGTATAAAGTAGTCTGTTAAACACCTAAAATGACAGCAAGAAGAAGATAAACGTGTATTAAAACAAGGGTTGTGGCAACTTCAACAAGAGAACCCTCAGATTCAATGACCGGATCTGGAACAAGATGAAATCCCCCTGGCGCAAATTCTTGTTGCGAACGATCCTTTTCCAGCCACGGCCCGCTAAAAAGTGAGTGGGATTGGGTGTGTGCGCACCTTGATGCATGCGCAACCATAACTTTAGTGGTCCTGCGTCATCAGATGAATGGATAAAAACCCACCAATGACTGTTTGGCGGCCCCCCGCAGAGCATAGCATCCGCAAAGTGATGTGGTATTTCCTGCCAAATCTTAACGAAGGTTAGACAGGTAGCCTACAAGCACAAACGGATGGATGGAAGAGTTTACAAAGTCGTGTTACTTAGTCTTTACCAAAGTTGAATAAACAGATGAATGTGAATAGGATGGATTGAAAGGGATGGACTCACGATCGCTGAGAGAGCCTTCCCATACGTCGCGATCGTTGTCTCGGGCATGACAAAAAAATCTGGAAATTCGTCTTCCTTGTCTACTGCACTTGAGTCCGACGGCAAGTCTTCGTCCGAGTTCTCCTGGCTGTTTCCATCTGAAGCGTCATCGTTGTATTGTATCAGAAAGTAGTCATGAACACGGCCCAGAAGGGCAGGCGGGGCAACATCCCCGAAATACAAGTGCTCGACGGGGTCAATTTTCATGGGGTCTAACAGTCGATTACGACGATGAAGAAAATTCCCAAATCCACATATCTCACCTCCAGCAAGTAAGGACCCAAGCCAGGATTGTCGTCAAGCCTGTAAAGATGCTGCACCCTGTGCAGGTCTGCCGTCGATATCAACATGTGTCCACCCTGTACTGTGAGGAACAGTTCAAGACAATTATCGAAACTGTCCACAAGCCACACGTGATTTTCGGATGCGTGGTTTAACCGTCGCACAATGATTTCATTTATCTGGACCTCACCCTATAATCAAATGGTCATGACACACCGTTAGGCAGACCGTGCAATGTAAACCATGATGCATGCTAAGTTTGTATGATTAGGTTTTGATGAATGACAACCATTGTGAAGTTAGTAACAACCACCAAAAGGTTTGAGGATTCACTTGAAAGCAAACAACAACAACGACGAGAAAACAAAGTCCGTAAGATTGAAGATCTTTTAGAGTCTAGGACTTAGGTAATAATTCTTGTCAAGAACCAAATATAATATT
>JASCZI010242331.1:16055-31191 GCA_036250425.1 Stylosanthes scabra | reverse complement strand
AGGCACTCCCTACATCCACATTTGAAAAGTTGGTATACAAAATCGGGATGCGACGATTGCGAGATCTTAAGTGATGTAACCAACAGGGGGAGACTGTACTCTTTTTTCCTTGATCTGATTTTTATCCCATAGGGTTTTTCCAGACAAGGTTTTTAACGAGGTAGTGCTCATCGTACAGGATATCGTACTCTTTTTCCCTCAGTCAGGTTTTTGTCCCACAGGGTTTTTTCTTGACGAGGTTTTTAATGAGCCATATCCGTAATGGACGTCCAAGGGGGAGTATTATAAGCAAGTGGGGCGGCTAAGCCGCCGGTTACTATGCACTTGCATAGTAACCCAACAAATCATGGCCGTCCATTCCTAATCAAGTTACTATGTTGCATAGTAAATGAATCATAGCCGTTCATTCCTTTTCATGTAATAGTAAATCTTTTACTATAAATAGGGCTATGATTTCATAAGTTTTTCATATTCAGAAATCAATAAGAATTTCATATTCTTGTTCACTCTAGCTCTCTCTCTTGTTTTCTCTTATTCTCTCTTTTATAGCTTCAGTTTTATAACACTTCATATAATATGTTAGTCAAATCGGACGATTATACAACCTACAAATATAAAAACAAATAGCAATAGTTGTTCAATGAGCCAAATGACTTTACCTGTTGAAAATTGATATGCTCCACTGTGTTAGGCTCTTAGCTACCAACCACCAATAATTTAGGTCTAAAGGTAATTAATATTTTTTTAATTAATAAATTAATCAACTAAAAATAAAATATTTATAATCATTTAATAAATATTTAGAATGAAAGTTATAAAATATTCGAAACCTAAAGCAACTAACAATCAGTCAACTTTGTATTTTTTAAAAATAGAACATTCGAAACTCAAAAAATAGAGCATTTAATCCAAATTGTTGATTAATATTAGCTAAATTTTTATTAATTATCTAGTATTGTAGTATCTTAATATATAGTGTTACAAAAATACAACGTACAAACAAGAATAAATCAGCAACTATTTACTGTGTATTTATATTTTTTTATTCTATTATTAGGTATTTATATTTATATTTATCTACAGATGCTAATTTACAGCTAAATCATTTATTACGTATTTATATTATTATGCTAATTTATGTATTTGTAATTAAATAATTAATTATTAGAATAAAAAATTACTATAGTAAAATAATTAATCTTTTCTTACAATAGGATAATAAAAACTTTATAAAATACATAATATCTTTATACGATAGTGAAGTAATGGCCGATTTTTTTTCCACTAATTGATAAAGATTGGAGTTTTATTTCGGTAGGAGGCCATCCTATACTTGACAAACCAAGACTAATCTTTTATATCTTATTGAGAGTATTTTTTGGAGAAATTTAACGTGATCACATTTTTTTCTGCATGCATATCGCTCATAATGTTCGAATTCGAGACTAAATACTTACCACTTTGATAACTCTCAGAGAACTAATACAACATAACTAAGGCATCCACCTAGAAATTAGTAGTAAAGTGCATCCAATATATATACATACTACTTTGAAATGTTTATTTGAATAATGGATTAAATTCTAAAAGTGAAGGCAGAGCTTCCGAACTTTAGTTTGCCTGGCTAGCTTTTTCCGCCTAGTCACATTAAATTATTAGAAAGAGATCTCTTCAAAACTTTAATATATAGAATAATTTCAACGTTCTAGAAGGAAGAGGAAGAGGATGAGGCTAAGTAAACTCATATCTCTCGTGTAATTTAATTTATTCTTTTATAAAACTTTATATATTTTCCACTTTCCGTTTCCGTGCATACAGGTAAAGCTAAGCTTCACTTGCACCACCCCAAAAAGCAGCTATGGATGGACGACCATGGACTAAAAACTGTGCAAAGAATTAAAGGGGGGGAAAGAAATAACTTGGTGAAAAAGGATTTATTAATTTAAGGCAGCCAAGGAATTTCCTTTTCCATCTTTTATATATGGTAAAGAAAACTATTAACTTATTAAGACTATACAAAATAATTTACTAGCTAATTGTTGAATTGCCACTATGATGGATTTGATCGAATTTAATATTATTTTTTAAAAAAAGGTGTCATTATCTGGAGGATTTAGGAAAGGTTAAATTTATTTGTTTTATTTACGTGACTCAGTCTCCTGATTTGTTTGTGTAGCATTGTATTATAATAAAATTTGGTGAATTAGAGTTTTAAGGATTAAACTTATCAATGTCCAAAAAAAAAAATTAAATTTATCAGCCTAGCTTTGACATTTGGAAAATATTTCGAATAATATTAAAATATTTAAATTATTCATATCAATTATTGGTTTATGTAGACATAGAGATTTAGAAATTAAAAGCGTACCTCTTCTGGTGGAATTTGAAAAGAAGTCAATAAAACGGTAAATTGAGTATTAATCATTAAGTGTTAATTAGTCTTAAATTAAATTGGTGAGATTCACATGTTAAATTGAGTGTTAATTAACTATTCGCTTTATTATTTTATCAAATTTCTCATTTTTAGAAATATAAATTCGTGGCTTGGAAGATGAATGGTTTTGATATGGTATATGATCATCGATAGCAGAATGATAATTTTTTTTTTGTTGTTTTCCAAGTATCTCATAGTCGATAGGCCAAGAATTAGCTCTCCGCATTTCTGAGCTCTACTTAAAGGTTTGTCGCTGGCCAATAAATTACTGCATACATAAGGCGTGATTCGGACCCAACACTTAACTAAGTGGCATAGCGAGCTAACCAAAACTCAACTTGGTTGAAAATGGTAACTAGATAAGTAACCTACTTACAGCACTAAATAGAAACTTTTCATTTAATATGGTAGTCGATTACAATCGAGTTATTATCCAGATCAAAATACGTACATTATTAGTTCCCTCTATATATAAGCACGGCTTCATGTATTTTGGTTTTGGTTTAGTTTCCGCAAGAATGATAATTGATATTCATCATCTCCGATCCCTGCCTCTCATCATCAAAGGTTATGTACGAGTGTGTGTAGATTCTTATTTTAATTAAATAGTGTGATGGAGGAGGGGACCGGTTGGTATACGTAGAGCAGTATCAGTCGTTATTCACTGAATTAATGAAGGCAGTAGATAGGCACCATGTTTCTCTTATGATTGTATTGAAAGGGATCGGAAGAAGACTGTGGATCATGTCTTTCGAGTGGTGAGATGACCTTCATTTTACTCTGGGCGTTATCTTCAATCACACCTACATGTGTATAAATCACACATTAATGTTTATTTGAAACCATATTCAAGTCTTTACCATGGACAAAATATATATTGTCAATTTAGATATTCAATAGAATAAAAAATAAATATATAAATTCTAAGAAAAAAAACCTGTTGAGATTTTTTTTTATCATTTTTAAGAAATTTTTTATAACTTCTAATTAATTAAGGAATTCAATCATTTTTTTAAGGAATTTATATAGTATTTTTTTTACTTGTGTCATGATTAAGGAATTTTTGTGCTATATTTTTCGAGTCAAGGTAAAAATGTGTGGGATTCATGCGTATATTGTGTGATTTTTTTTTTTTTTTGGATTTTAACCGATTTAATTTTTTTTTACCAGGTAATAATAATATAAGATATTTATTTCCAACGGGGACAAAAATGTAATTTAAATGTTCAACGTGTTGACGTATCATGTTTACCACCTAGAAGTCGATATTAAAGAGATTATTATAGATAGATTATAGATTATAGATTATAGATATATTCATCTTAAAGAAAATGAATGGCAAATATGAGATTACGCGGTTGAGTAGATGCATTAATTATATCATTGAATAAGCTTAGTCTCCACGGCAAATTCTAATTAACCCTAGACTACTAGGGGCAACACTTCCAATTATTGAAGGATGCGATGAAGTGGGGCATGCACACTTATATTTTATTGAATTCATATATCAGTTCCTACCTGGTAGACGTTCCAGTAAACTTCAACCCCAACTTCCATGTAATGCTCCATCAGCATTCCAAGTAATTTGTTTTTGGGTTTTGTTTATAGTGTAATAATTCTCTAATTAAACTAGTTGTTACTTGTAAGGCATCGTTAGTTTGATATAATTTGGTCAACATCCACAGGAAAAGCTATGCCTTACACAATTGATCAATGAAGAGCTGAATAAAGAATTTTATTCAGTATGGAAAAATATTATATGTAATGTTGTGTCCACATTTTTTTTTTATATTTTTATATTAAAAATAAGTAACAAAAATAAAAAATAAAACAATATGAATTTATATCACTTAGAACTTCAAAAGGATTTTATTATTGCATTCATCATTCATATAACACTCCATTAATTTAAGAATATATATTCATACAAAAAACCAATCACCAAAATTAAATATGATATATTTATATATAAATGTAATATATTATTTAATTAATTTTTAATATATATTTTATATTTGGGTAATGCTATTTGAACAAGTGATTTTGGCCAACCAAGTGCAACTAAGTGGTTTATTTCTATGCTAAATAGAATATTATTTCAGTATCAAATAGTATAAAAAAGTGCACCTAAATAAAGTTCTATTTGACACCGAAATTATATTCTATTTAGCATAGAAATAAATCACTTGGTTGCACTTGGTTAATGAAAATCACTTGTTCACCTAAAATTATTGTTTATATTTTAACATATATTTTACACAAAATAATATTAGAGAATTAGCATAATTTATTTATTTTTTATCTATAGTTAATGGCATTAATATTAAAAAATATTGATTGAAATATAATTTTAAATTAATAATCAAAAGTATATAAAAGGAGTTGCTGCCCAAAAAATATTGGAGAAAATACATTAAAATTGGTCACCTCTTTACAAGTGTGGCTAACTTTTTATGTAGACTTGGTATTATTGTAGAGATAAAAGTGAGATTAATGAGTTATTATTATATTCAATTGCATGGTATTGGTACCCCTTTAAATAGTAAGAGCAAAACACATACATACATTCCAAACCAATAAACCAGATCTCTCTCTGTGTCTGTCACACACACAGAAACACAAAGAAAGTAAAAAGAATAATAGGCAATGGAAATAGAGGGAAGCCAAGCAGTGGTGGCAAACAAGGTATGGAACATAGTAAGAGCATTATTCTTCATGCTGAGAAAGGGAATAGCCAACAGCAAACTAGTCCTCCAGTTCAATTCCATGCTCAAACGCGGCAAACTCGCCGGTAAGGCTTTGCTCAACACCCTCATCTTCAACCACCATCACAACCTCACGTGCCGCTCACACGACACACACCTCTCCTTCATCTCTCCCCGCGCCCGCCTCCCCACTCACTACGAGTTCAGCTGCACCAACAGCCCCGCCCTCATGAACGTCAACCGTCTCCGCTCCACCATCAAACGCACCACCAAACACCACTCCAAATACGACGACGTTTCGACCCTCACCGCCGTCCAGAAAGTCCTTGACATCTTGAATAACACCGATAATAACAAGGTTGAAGCATCGCCTCTCGTCGCATTGCCGGGCTTCGGTAAGAGCCCTATTGGGAAACAGTTAAGGGTCACCGATTCGCCGTTCCCTCTGAAGGACGAAGGTGATAACGGCCAAGTCGACATGGCTGCGGAGGAATTCATCAGGAGGTTTTACAAGGAGCTCAACATGCAGAAAAAACTCGCTATTGAATCTCCTATTAATTACCACAATTACTACTCTGCTTGGGACAGATAGTAACTCCACCTTCTTTGTACCCTTCAATTTTCTCCATGGATATCTCATATCTCAGAGTATATAAGTACAAGCACCGGCACCTACCACCTATTTTTAGCTGCTATAAATGTTCATCATCATCATCGTCAAAGTACGGTGGCATACTCATTATTACTTTGGGGTTTAGTTTTATTTGGTGATGAATCATTTCTAGCAGTTTCTTTTTCTCCTTGGATCGGATGGATCAAGGCCAGGTTCTTACTTGGATCGGATGGGATGGCGTCGCCCTGCTGCATCTGCATGATGCTTAATTTCATATTCTCTCCTTTTGATTATAATCTTGTTTCGGTTCACTACACCCCCGATTTGGTGTTTTTACTTGAACTTTGTTTATTATCTTTTGTTATTGGAGCTAAATTATTAAGTTGTTTAATTTGATAAAATAAAAAGAAAAGAAAAAAGCAGGTGTACTTGTATAGTGTTTGTGCCTGTCTTGCTGATGTGGTTAAGAATTTCATTCCCCGTTCCCAATAAAGGGATGCCACCTACTACTACGACTTTTTTCTCAATAAAGTGGGAGATATAAAAACAAGAGCGTTATCATCTTATTCTCAGTGCTTGTGTATTTGTAAGTAAATAAATTAAATGGCAGTTTTCCAAGGTTGGTGAGTTGTAAAATTTCGCTTTATTAATTACGTGCGTTTCCTTTCATTCATTTTCATGTCTTTCTCTGCACAAATATACAATAATGTTCCACTCGATAACTTGTTACTTGTGTGTGCTTCATTCTACTTCTTCTTAATCTCAACCAGGTCATAGTTGTACAATACTAGCAATTGTATATATATATACACCACTAATGTCCATCGAGTTAATACATTATTATACTTATAATAATAATTGATCATCAAACAATTTTATTACCGAGGTGGCCACATCTTGCATTGTCCCTGCCCCTAAAACAAAAGAGAAATGATACACAATCATTAATTTTAGCAATCATATACAACCATTCATTCTCAAGTTTTTAATTTATAGTTTAATATTATATTTTAGCTAATATTTTTTAATATTAAAAGTTAAATAATAATTAAAATAAATTAAAATTAATGATTGTATAGCATTTTTGAAAACAAAATTAATTACCAAATATTTCTGTCCTGTAAATACTAGAAAGATTGGGTGAGATGTTGGCAGTATATAGTGCTCTACAATTGAATACAAAAGTAACAAAACAGAGATCAGCCACTCCGCTAGAGTCAATTAGACAACAGTGAATACCGAATACTTTTCTCAGTTTAGTCTTTTTTTTAAAGGCGATCACTATTCGCATGAAAATGTTTTAATCTAAAACTAATAACTGATGATATTAATACGATAAAAGTTCTCAACTATAATATTTTGAGATGTGAATGGTTATGTTTAACAATATAAAAGATGAGAAAAAGCTTAGCACTACTTTATTTATTTACACTATATTAAAGGATTTCCCCGATAATTGGCTGATATATGTATGTATACTTGTATAGTATGAAAGCAGTATGTGTGAATTGTGATAATATAATAATCCCTCCACTCACCAATATAGCGCGTTATTGTTCTTTTGTTGATGAAACTGGTGGCGTGGCTGTTATTGTTAGTTATTTCAACCCTCATTTTTTGGGTTCACTGGCTATGAGCCACCTTGTGACACATGTCACGTACAATTATAGAAATCAACATTAAACTTACGTAACTAACTCAATAACTTACCTGTTAATATCAGATATCACTATTATTTATTTGACAATTCAATTCTGGCTCTTCAACTAGCTATTGTTCTACATATATACACATTCAAGTCTCTTGATATGAAACATACATACATCTATCACAGTAGTAGTCTGTATTCCTTTTCCTTATTAATTTTTTATTTTTTATAATACAATAATGTAGTGTTCCAAAACAAAACATAAAAAATATCTTGTATATAGTAAGACTTATCAATCATGTCTTCTTTTTTTAAAGAAAATAAATTAAAAAAAACTGGTTGGATCTTACTATATAAGATCTTATTTAATTAACTCCATTTCAAAATAAAATCGATATTTAATTAAAATATATGATCCAAATTAAACCAAAATCACTGCCAATTGACTGGAATATAAACGTACGTATAGATTAGATGTAGTACGTATAGAGTACAATTGGTTTCAGATCAGATCGATGCATATATATTATGTACATTGACAATTCCATTATTAGCAATTATTGATAAGCTTTTGAGTTTAATAGTGATTATAGCTAGACATATAGAATCTTGAGAGTTTAAAGTCATAAGCTTTTCTTTTATTGAATCTAATATTATTGTATATATGTAGGGATAATGGGGACTTAGCTTTATAAGCGCATTCATAGCAAATATAGAGATGACTGGAAGAGTATCCATCTGGATAAGGAAGCCACATTAGACTACTGCATTACTGTATATAAATATATATACACACTCTTTTAAAATTATTATTAATTATTTAGAGAAAAATAATGTGTTAATTATTCTTAAATTAAGATGATAAAATCTACCAATAATAAAAATTATAGATCCAAAAATAATTAAAATATTATTTTATTACTGTACGTATTATTTCATTTTAGAGCAACTTTTTCGATATGATATATGATTGTGCGAGAAGTAGTACTATATAGTGCGTTTAGGTGTGGAGGCATGGGTGATATTTCCGAAAACTTTAATTGGTGCGTGTATTAGTTTGTCTATTTCTTCCCTAAAGCAGTGGCAATAATAGAAAAAGTGGAGCCATTTCTTTTTTGTTTTTGAAAGATGAAAATAAAGGGCATGTTAGTTGCTTTAATTTGGGCTTTGGGTTATAGCAACGAGGCCGAGGCGAAGAATTGTTGCTTAGTTACACAGGTATGTAATAATGAGATAAAAAGTCGCTTTGAAGTTATGGTGCATACATATCCATTTTTTTTGCTTGGAAAAACACTTGGAAAGTTCAACGCTCTGCTTTATTTGAAAGACGAGAAAAAAAGAAAGAAAGAAAGACTTGGAAGGATGAAGATCTAATAAGTTATTTGAAAGGAATAACGCTGTTCCTTCCAATCCAATATATTGTGATGAGGCACATTATAGCTCGGCTCGCTATAGCTCAGCTTATGCAAATCCTATAAGTCGGCTAAGAAGTATTAGGCCCAATCCGAACTCATTTCAACCTGCGCCGATTAGTACACTCATCAAAACCCTAGTTCATCTTTAATAGAACACATGCTCGTATTAATGATAACATCATCGGCTAATACTTATCCACTTAACGTTTGACTGAACACAAGTTCGGAATACGCCGAACAAAACTCTAACAGACTCAAGAAGTCTCCTTCCGATCTTATCAATGTTCATTATAAATAGAGCTAGCTCATGCTAGCAAAGGTATGTTCTCTTTTCTATCTTCTCACTTAAACTCATAAGTGTTCTCCCTTTCTGACTTGAGCGTCGGAGTGGCCTTGCAGGTCTATCCCCTGCCGTTCCTTGAAGAATTGAAGTACATCTTTTGCGTTCGTGTGGAGGCCAAGCTATATCTCTCCTGTCCGAGCACATCCTCTCCTTTAAAGGAGCTCACCAGCCCATCCTTGAGTTGACCGAGCTATAGCTCATCCCCCATTTTCACACCAGAACATTGACGTCCACCGTGGGGCCAAACATTAAAGATTCTCATTTTCTTTCTTGCTTTTCTTCTCTTTTACAGGAGTTAAAAGCATGGAGACGAATTAACAATGGAACTGCGCCGAGCAGTGCTGAACCGCTTGCCTTGGTGACCTCCTCCTTGCAACTTGCGCTGGTCTTCCTTTGAAATGAAAGCCAACCATCATAGTACTAACCATGGAGCCGACTATAATTTCTGCTCCGTTGAGCCGTCAACTATCCTCGGAATTATTTTTCAACTATCCATATTACAGCAAACAAAGAAAAAAGGAGCTTTCCGGCCAGACTACTCGCCATGATCACCACTGATTTTTCCACCGAAGTGCACCGGAAGAGCTTATCTAAGTCCAAAATACTCTCCCTGCTTCAACAAGCAAACAAAGGAAAGAGGTAACAATATCATATTATGTTCATCTAGAAATAACAAATAAATAACAGCTCACAATCTTTGTTCACAATTAAACATTCGTCAAAGCCCTAATATGAGTTTTTTTAAATAAAAACCCTAACAACAACCACCCTCATAAACTGTTATACTTCGTCTTCTATTTGCTTTCGCTTTCATATGCACACTTATTTTTCACTTCTTATTTTCTATTTTTTGCATTTCTCATTTCTGTCAATAAAAAAGAAATAAATACAAAATTTATGATATTAAAACAATTAAAATAAGACCTTGAATCCTAATTGTCGCACTAAAACAGCTGCCACCCATAATCTATTTTGATTTTTTCTCATCCTCCTATTTTTTAGATACCACTAATGATCCTCTCCATTTTTATTTTTTTATTATTTCTAACAAAAATAAAACAAAACAAACCGAAAAAAAAAAGGATGCCAGTCTTATCGCATCAGGCCACCCCACCACATCCTGTGCATGGTCAGGTATAACTAACATCTCCCTTAAAACTCAGAATTTATATGTATACCTCTGTTATCCTCGGCATAAATTCTTTTAACCAAGGCCTGTATTGTTTTCGTTAAAAATATTGAATATCAAACCCTCCAACTTCCGTGCATCATTATTCGACCTCTTTCAAATTGATTTTAAACATTGGGGGCTGAGATCTCCATGCAGCAGAGTTATAAATTGGCATCCTTGGAACTGATCTGCCTTATTTTCTAAATAAAGCACAAACACTACAATTAGGTTATTATATAATGCTTGTAAATAGCTAGCAAGACTTAGATTTCTAAATTTTAAGCACTTTTTATTTTTTTCCAATCTTTACTGAGGTTACACAGGGATCAGAGAGCTTTCAATTTCACACCTCACCCTAAGTTACTCCACCAGATTTCATAATTAAAATTATTTTACATTCCATGTTGTTTCAATTGTATCCTCAGTGCAAATTCCATTTTTATCTTTCATTATATTTAGAATTCATATTATCCGTTCTTAAAATCACATCTTAATCTATCTTCTCATATGAGAAACCGAAAAGACTAGTTGTAGAATTTCTTTTGTAGTACAATTATTCCCAAAATTATAATAGTTTAAACCTAACACAATGGATTCTATTCTATTAGCAGCAAAGAGACTATGAAAGCCATTTTCAGAAAATGCGTGTTGCCCAATGAACTCTAGCCGAGCTATATTAATACTTAGATAACAAGAAAGACAACCAATTGATCAAAACCAACAAGACTTCATCCATAGAGAAAAGCTAAACAGAATGACTTCCACAACAATATCACTCATTCACTGTATTAGTGATACAAATTTTGTCTCAATGAACTCTTCCGGCCATGCTTTGATGTTAAATTGGTACATGTTCTCCACACCTTCCTCGGACTCTTTTACAAATTCTAACTTTACTTTGATTCATACGATTTTAGTCATAATAGTAGAAATGTACTATGAAGTAAATTAATGTTATTTTCTCTTCATTTTATCAATTAAGAATGTACTTTATATGTTCATACTTTGAGTAAACACACATATACCATGAATGCACATGACAACATTTATTTTCACTTGCTATTATCCCCATATTCAGTTAAGATTACACGACGATAACAATGATCGAACTATTATAACTCCCTACTTCAAATACTTATCAAACCAACTAAGTTGGACTATATTAACAAATCTGACTTTTGTCACTCTACAAATCAAATTCAATCCTAACCGATATCATTAAGTCGGATAACACAATCAAACTTACTACAATCCAACAATAGTACTACAACTCGGCTGTCCTCCAAGGTGCATGCCCACCACTCCTCCAATTCAAAGTATCAAAAACCAATCATTTTTTCCAACCTCAAACATTCACAATAGATAAAATAGATCTATCTAAGACATACATATAATTTTTCAAATTATTCAACACACAAATTTGTGCTCACAGGAATATTCTCTAAGTTCGAGAATACTCATCCAGTAAAGCCAACCTCAAAATATGAGATATATCCAAACACACAATTCAATAATAAATATTTCTAGATAAAGCATACCCACAAAATTTCTACATGTCATTAAAAGATCAAGTCAAACTGACTTCCCTGCCAGCCAAAAGACAAAACATCTCTAAAGTCATAAGTTTAAATTCAGCATACAAACCATAATAAAGTCAACATATTTAAAAGAAAACTAAAGACTAAATTCTCACTCCACTGTTCTATATAACTATTCAAACTTTACTAACAGATTCACCAACACTCTCTTCATCTTGTCCTATAATGTCATCATCAACCATGACACCATTCACCACAACTTTAGTAACATCCATCTTGCTAACATCCACATCTGGAGCAATAACTCGAACTTGGCTAACAGCTCATTCAAATCCTTGAACGTACATTTCATATCCCTGCTCAATCTTCTTTTTAAGATCTACCTCAAGCCCAGCCATTTTGGATTCAAATAATCCTCTATACTCATTCAATTGCTTCTCCAAGCTCTCCATGCGATTTTTGAAAACATTGCTTTCATACTCCTTTGTTTCAATAGTAGCAGTCAAACTGGACACAATGTCTTCTTTCTCTTTTAATAAACTCTCCATCTTACTTACAACTGCCTTCTCTTCAAACATTTTCAACAGCATTTTCTCTTGAGTCCTCCCCATAGACATCATTCGAGGACCCATTACTTACAAACCAACATAACAAATCACTAACACAAATACATAATCACAATTACTCAATAAATTAAACAAAATTATCTGCATAAATCGGCTAACTGCAAGAGCACCAGCTTCAGTTACCAATTTAACATCTGCTGGAGACTGACCATAGCCCTCAGCCAAAGCTGTGAATGGGTAATCTTCACCCCAAAGCGAGCTCAAGTCCTCACTCCCCTTATAACCATGTAAAGAGAGTTGAGACCTAAAAGCTTTTTCAACCTCATCTATAGCCATTTTCTTTTCTTTTCCTTTCTCATAACCTTTACCAACCTTATCAGCAACCATTGTCACACCCTCAACCTTTTTCCTTTTTATACTTACTTGTCTAACCCGGCTAGAAGTATAGCCACCCTCCCACCAATACTTTTATTACACATCTCAGACACAGAAACCTCCTTCCGTGAAGCACGCTGTCTCAAGAACGCCTTCATGGAAGTTGTGTTCAAACCGAGGGCTTTCTCACCTACAACAATAAATAACAAATACAAATCATTTACAAAACAAATCATGTAAACTGAGCAATTATTTCAAAAATTATCTAAATACTCTCTCACAGATTGACTATCCTCTTCCCATTTTATCAGCTCGGCACATGACAACACTTCCTCCATTACTTCAATTGAAGTCAGAAACTCCAATACAAACTCCTCAAACTCGGTCCTATTCTCCACATCTAAGATTTGGATGGGCTCACAAGACCATTACAAAGGAAACTTAGGATGTAGATACTCATCAACATAAAATGGAAACTCTTCCAACACAGATCTCAGTTTAACAAACATATCATGGAAACTCTTGTAGGACGTTCTAAACAATGCAAACACAGAACGACCAGGGAAACTATTCAGGTTAACATAAGTACCTTTCCAACAACCCCTTACTTGAAACAAAGAAAAGAACAAACCCAAAGAAGGCTAACACTCAAGAAACTTCATTAATACTTCAAAAGCCCTAATGAAGGCCCATGAGTTCGGATGCAACTGTGGCGGAGCACAGTTCATCTGAGTTAGAACCTAGCATTCAAACTTGATAAACGAAAACTTCATTTTCAAATCTGCCATTACCCCAACATATACATAGTGATATGCAACATCCTCTCGCCTCTCACAGACCCTGTCATTAGGTAAACAGGGAAGGAACTCCACTTTTATCTTCTCTCCCTTCCTCACCCACGATCCTTCACTAAGCATTTCCATAGCTTCATCACTAGTAAATAAGGAAGACTGATTTTTTATAGCATTACTAACCCATGAATATGGGTCATCAACCACCACCACCACCTCTTTCCCTTTCTCCATTGTCTAAACAAACAACCACTGCTACTGAACTAGTCAAACCCTAGTCTCATACACACAAATGGAACAAAGTGGAAGAGAAGATGAAAAATGAGACTAACCTTGCGAACACGTCTTTGGGTGTGAGATATTCTTTTTCTTTCTCTTTCTCTTTCAAATCCGTGACACTTCAAACTTCCTTTTCTATACATAAACATATTTTCAAAACATGGGAATGGCCAAGATTAAACCAGCTTTTACCAAACACTTCCTCACCGTTTGATCTCTGTCTTTTGATCTTTTACCTCATAATGTCTAGTCATTTCTATATGGGAAATCATGCACTGCTTCCCATCATCATTTCAATTTCTCTCTCTTAGATTTATTCCTTTCAGCTTCAAATTTAATTTTAACTTATGCACTAACCCTCTTTTGAAAACAAAGTTTGAACTTGGGGGCTAATACACTACAACCGACTTATAGGACTTACATAAAAACAAAGCTCAACCTGATTTTCAAAGACATCACCCCAGGTTAAGCTTGGGGCCTATGATCCGGCCCAATATAGCTCGGCCCGCTATAGCTCAGCTTATGCAAGCCTTATAAGTCGGCTAAGAAGTATTAGGCCCAACCCGAACTCATTTCAACCTGCGCCGACGAGTATACTCATCAAAACCCTAGTTCATCTGTAATAGAACACGTGCTCGTATTAATGATAACAACATCGGCTAATACGTATCCACTTAACTGACTACAAGTTCGAAATATGCCGAACAAAACCCTAACAGATTCAAGAAGTCTCCTTTCGATCTTATCAATGTTCATTATAAATAGAGCTAGCTCATGCTAGCAAAGGTATGTTCTTTTCTCTATCTTCTCACTTAAACTCATAAGTGTTCTCCCTTTCTGACTTGAGCGTCGGAGTGGCCTTACAGGTCCACCCCCCACCTTCCTTGAAGAATTGAAGTGCATTTCTTGCGTTCGTGTGGAGGTCGAGCTATATTTCTCCTGTTCGAGCACATCCTCTCCTTCGAAAGAGCTCACCAGCCCATCTCTGAGTTGAACAAGCTATAGCTCATCCCCCATTTTCACACTAGAACATAGTGAAATAATGTGATTACTTGTGATTGATGGAGATATTCTCAAACTTTAATTTCAGAGCTAAAGCTAGTAATAATTAATCTCTTTGTGATGCACAAAATAAGTTGTGATATACGTACGATTATGTCTTAATTTTTCATTTTTCATGTGTGTAATCATAATTCAACATTAATTGAATCAGTACTTATAGTAAATTACTAAATATTTAGACCAACTCTAGTAGTTC
>JASCZI010242330.1:5420-31261 GCA_036250425.1 Stylosanthes scabra | reverse complement strand
AACCTTCTTGTTATTATACTTGATTTCTATATCAATTTCAAAGTGTTTTATGCACTAATTTGAAAGATACACAATATTTGGTTCATAGTTCTTCAATTTGTAATATAATACTCTTGTTAGAGAGCTTCCAAAAATCATTTTGTTGATTTGTATGATAAGAGATTGGTTCTCTTATTGTTAGAGTTGAGAGATACAAACACTATATTCGATTTAGATAAGCACTCAAGGAAATTCTTGAAGTTGGGAATACTTCGAGTGGAGTGGCCTTTCGTGAGAAGTCGTGAGGTGTTATAATCTTAGACTCAAGATTGTAAAAGGTTTTTCAAGCACCATTGAAGCTTGATAATAGTGGAACTTCTCAATAGCGATTGAGAAAGAGTGGACGTAGGTGAAGATTACGCCGAACCACTATAAATCTTGTGTATCAATCTCTATCCCTTATCTTTTACAATTCCGTTATTTATTTTCACAAGTATCTTTGCTAAGTAAAAGCTCCCTATAAGTACTTAAGAAGTGGCTTAAGTCCTCGAAAAATACTAAGCAAAAATACTGGAGTTATTTAATTTCAAGTCTTTTAAATCTATATCAAGTGTTCTTGGAAACTACAAGCTCCTTATAAGTGGCTAGGAATTGACTTAGTCCCTTGGAAAAATACTAGTACAAGCACTTGTGTTGTTCATTATTCTTAGATATTTACGTTTTCGCAAAAATTATTCATTGTTGTTGAGATACTCAATTCACCCCCTCTTGAGTATCCGTGCTACATGACTAACACAGAGCTTAACCGGCAGATTAGCAGCACTATCCAGATTCCTTTCAGCATCAGCCATAAAAGCAGCCCCACTATTCAAACTCATGAATAAATGAGCAGAGTTCAACTGGACGGACGAATGTGAGAAAGCTTTCCAAAGCTTCAAAGATTACCTAGCAACCCCGCCCATCCTTGTAAAGCCGGAAGAGGGAAAACCTTTGATAATCTACCTAGCTGCCAGCGACAACGCAGTTGCTGGAGCACTGGTCCAAGAAAAAGGGAAGATACAGGAACCAGTATACTTCATCAGTAAAACCCTCCAAGGAGCAGAGCTGAAATACCAAAAGCTAGAAAAGCTAGCATTCGCCCTAACCATGGCAGCCAGAAGACTCCGGCAATACTTCCAGGCTCACCCGATCGTGGTTAAGACAGACCAACCACTGAAGAATATCCTCCAAAAGCCCGACCTGGCGGGAAGAATGCTAGCTTGGTCCATCAAACTCTCCGAATACCACATAACTTATGAAGGAAGAACATCCATCAAAGGACAAGTATTAGCCGAGTTTGTGGCAGAGCTCACCCCCAAGCACCAGGCGGACAACCATACCTCATGGATCCTGCATGTGGATGGTTCGTCAAACACAAAAGGAAGCGGGGGCGGCATATTGTTGGAAGGACCAGAAGACATTGCCATAGAAATGGCCATAAAAATTCAATTCCAAGCAAGCAATAACCAGGCGGAATATGAAGCGCTCATAGCAGGACTAAAGTTGGCAAAGGAAGTCGGAATCTCTGAACTCGAAGTCAGATCTGACTCCCAAATCGTCACTTCCCAAGTCAATAGAAGTTACCAAGCCAAGGACCCCCAAATGGCAAAATACTTGGAGAAAGCAAAAGAACTGCTAAGCTCCTTCCAAAAAGTGCAGATGAAGCACATCCCCCGAAAAGAGAATGACCGGGCGGACACCCTATCAAAATTGGTAAGCACTAAACCAGGCGGAGGAAACCGCACCCTCATCCAGGATTCAGAACGCGAAAGTTGGAGAAACCCCATCATGAAGTTCCTGATGAGCGGAATCCTCCCGGAAGATAGAGGAGAGGCCAACAAACTCAGACGGGAAGCAGCAAATTACACCATTGTAGCCGGAGAGCTATACAAAAGAGGAGCAACGACCCCACTTTTAAAGTGCGTAGAAGAAGGGAGAATTCAAACAATCCTCTCGGAAGCACACGAAGGAGCCTGCGGACACCATCAGGGAGCCAAAGCCCTCATAAGGAGAATTCTGTTGGCAGGCATATACTGGCCCACCATGAAAGCAGACGCCAGATCACATGTCGAAAAATGCCAAAGATGCCAAGAGCACTCGAAGCTGCAGAAAATGCCTGCAACGGAGTTGTCGACCATCACAACTCCCTGGCCGTTCGACAAATGGGGAATCGACTTCCTAGGGCCCTTCCCAAAAGCCCTGGGGCAAGTAAAGTACCTAATTGTGGCAATCGACTACTTCACAAATTGGGTGGAAGTTGAAGCACTAGCATCAATCACAGCAACCCAATGCAAAAAATTCATTTGGAACAACATCATCACTAGATTTGGAATCCCAAGAGTCATCACATCCGACAATGGGACACAATTCATGGATAAAAAGTTCAGGGAATTCCTAGATGGATTCCGGATCCATCAACAATTCTCATCCGTGGAACACCCGCAAGCGAACGGTCAAGTCGAAGCCATGAACAAGGTGATCCTAAACGGATTAAAAAAGAGACTTGACAAGAAGAAGGGATGTTAGGCGGAAGAACTCGGAAGCGTGCTCTGAGCCTACAGAACCACAGAACAATCATCAACAGGAATAATACCCTTCTGGCTGACCTACGGGACAGAAGCCATGATCTCCCTGGAAATAGCAGAACAAACCATCCGAGTATCAACTTATGACCTGGAAGAGAATCAAGGTAGAAGAGAAACAAAAGTCGACATAGTCTCCGATATTAGAGACGAAGCAAGGATAAAGCAGCAAGCGGTAAAAGTACTCCTAGCCAAGAAATACGACAAAAAGATAAAAAAAAAAGCGGGACCCAGAAGAAGGAGACCTGGTACTACGACGGGCTGACATAGGAGGAAAGAATGCAGCCCAAGGAAAGTTAGGAGCAAACTGGGAGGGCCCCTACCGGGTAATCCAAGCACTCGAAAAGGGCGCCTACAAACTCAGCAACATAGAAAGAGGTCAAGTTCCGAGGACTTGGCTCATATCCAACCTCAAAAAGTACCACATGTAAACGAACGTAGCAGCATGTACTCTTTTTCCTCCCATCTATTATTTTTTCCCAAAGTAAGGGTTTTTTGGATGGAAAGGTTTTAACGAGGCATGTAAGCGTTCCGGCCACACTGGCCGTCAAGACTAATGAAAAGAATCCCTTTTTTTTTCTTACTCATTCCCTTGAGAGTTTTTTTTTTCTTTTTTACTCAAGTCTTTCTTAGCTTTACGTCGCCACTCAAAGCACAAAATGCACACAACAAAAAGTAAATGCATTTTTCTACGAAAGAAATAAAATGCCAAAGAGCCCGGGAGCCCTATCAAAAAGCGGCACTCAAAAATAACCCAAAGGGCCACAACTAAAGCGGCAGAACCAATCTCCACCGCTCCACCCCGGACTGATCACCCGGGAGATGAGATGCACACAAACATATAAAGCTTTGCAAAAGATTGAAAAATCAAGCAGGCCAAAGAAATTAACGCGGAAACATACAAAATCTCCAAAACAGGGAAGTCCGAAAGAAAATATTCAGAATACAAAAAAAAAGTACAACAAGCTTTACAAGTTCAAGTGGGGCATACCCCACCCTCCCCGGCCACAACTTCCTCCCACGCTGCTCCTCGGCCTCCGGTTCCGGCTGCTCCACCACAGGCTCCGGCTGGTCCTGAGCCTTCGCCTTAGGATTATAAATCCTTCTGCTTTCCTTTTAAAGATTGAGTCAGATCTTTTCCTCTTGCTCCAAAGCAGAACGGCATGACTCAAGCTCGGCAGCCTGTACCTTGGCCTTCCTTTCCACCTCCTCCATACGGGCGGTGGCGGAAAGGCGCTCCCCCTCAGCACGCTGCAAATCCTCAGTCAAAGACTTAATCTTAGCATGCAAAAGGGGAGCGGTCAGGGCAGAATCCCTTTCTGCAGTCAACACCTCAGCCTCCTCCCGAGCAGCAGCCAGCTCCTTCTCAAACTGCACCTTCGCAGCAAATGTCTTTTCTACGCCAACCTGAGAAATGACAAAACCAAAAAACAACCAAAACACAATAAACAAAGCGACAAAAAATAGCAAACCAAAGCAATCACCACAAGAACATACCTGAAGGCAAGCAGTGAGTTGACAGGCAAGGAACTGAGCGGTCCCAAGCAGCTGTTCCGGAACTAAAGGCTCAAGGACCTCACAAATCGGAGCATTCGTGAGGCCAGCATCCAGAGCAGCTCAGAAGTTGTAGTCCGGCAGAAAAGCACGGTCAATGGGGTTCACCTTGTGCTTCCAAGCGGAATCACCCCCAATGCCGCCTCCTCGGCAGAAGCCTCCGAAACTTTCCGCTTCCGCCTTTTTTGCCTCAAATCAGCGGCGGGATCCTCCTTTGCACCTTCTTCCTTCTCCACAGAAAAAGGCTTAGCAGGAGCAGCACTCGTCGACTTCCCCGCAGCCTTAGAGGCGCCGGAGGAAGAGACCGGAGGAGCAGCAGGAACCGGAACAGTGCTAGAGGTTGAGACACCGGAAGTAGTAGTTTGAGCCTTCGAAGACGGAAGGATAGAGCGAGGACCCGCTCCTTCCGCCTCCTTCATCCTCTGCATAAGACGATCGAAACGACTCTGTTTCTCCATGTCTTTAAGCAGGCTATCTGCAAAAAACCACAAATATCAAAAACCGTCCAAACACAGAAATCAACAAAGTAATATACAAAGCACACAGCAAAAAGCATGGAAAAAAATACCAAGAAACGCCCCAACTTCAACATAATTGTGGTCCAAAATCCAACGGCACTTGAAGTTGGATTTCTTTCCCAAACCAGCCGGAAGAGACTGGAGGAAATTAAAAGCCAAATTCTCCAAGGGATCTAATGCAGTCACGCGAAAGTCCCCCACCTCAGCATTCCAGTACACCCACGGAAAGCGCGCACCTTCATCATTCAGCCAGAACTGCCGCCTACCAGGAAGAGGCAAAACCTTAAAGTAATGCCACTTAAACTCTTGAATAGACTCCTCAAAAGAGTCAAAGAGCTTTCGACCCTGATAAGCGCGAAAAGACATAAATCCCCTCCTAGGAGGAGGAGCGTGGAGTTGATAAGTGTATAGAAACACACGCCACGACGGGCGGAACCCAAAATGCAGGCACACCTGCTCGAAGGTGCGAAGGAAACCCCACCCATTGAGATGAAGCTGGCTAGCTGCCACTCGGCACCGAGATAAAACCTCCTTCTGGAAGTCAGTGAAGGGCAACCGGACGCCCAAACAGGTAAACAGCTCACTGTAAACCCACAAGAAATGAACCCTATCCTCCTGAGCCCGGAAGGGTAACCGGTCGGAAGGACCAGTCGCCTCCAACACATAATCCCCCTCGGCCGCCCGATCAGCCGTCAGCCTCATCTCACGGCGGAGCTCAGGAAGCGCATCTGCTTCTATCACCGAGGGCTGAGTAAAAATCTCCTCGTCAACCCAACCATACAACTCCCTCTCAACCACAGAAAGCACCCAAGGGACACGAACGTTTTGACAAGACTTCTTCTTCGCCATTTCCCAAAATAACTTAAGACTGCAAAGGAAGGCAGAACCCACAATCAAAAAAAACCAAAAAAAGAGAGAGAAGAGAAGGGACGAAGAAGAAAAGAAAAAAGGAAGAAGAAGAAAGTCGAAAAAAAAAAGAGAAACAATAGAACAAAGAGACGAAGAAGAAACGGCGAAAAACACCCACCCAAGAAGTACACTCAAACGCAGAAAACAAAAATGTAGCATAACAAGCACAAACGAAATAAGGGAGAAAAAAGATACCTGTAAAACGAGGAAAACCCTGAGGACGAAAAGAAATGCCGAAGTCTTGAAGAAGCTCTCACAAGAAAATACAGAAAGAAAGAAAGCGAAATGCAAAACGACAGAAGGGCGAAACACAGAAGGAAGACGAAATGAGAAAAAAGGAAGAAAAGAAAAGACTTGAGAACCCCCAATGCTTCTTAAGCACGCCTCGGGGAACTCAGGGGGCAAGTAAGTGATGGGACGGTTACATGAATATCGAAAATTGCACCCCCACAAAAAGGTAATAAAAAGTCATTATTGTCCTCTAACACGTCAGCAAAAAAAAAAAAAAAGAGAAACGTCTCCCCTCAGCTCCTGAATGTCAAGGAGACACGTAGCAGCCGGAAGACACAAACCGGAATCTAGTCATCATACGCCGAGTGACCGGAAAGATATAGAACCACGCGGAAGACACCAGGAAGGCCCATAACTTGCAAAGCTTGACCCAAAAGCCTCAACCTCCCGAGTGGGGGCAATGTTACGGACCTGCCTCAAGGCCCAATCCATAAAGAATAAAGGCCGCCAATAAACGGCCCATAAGCAAAGAAGAATCACCTAAAATAGGAAAAATATGATACAATCTTAACAGATCCCAAAAAGATCTCAACTACCAGCAACTATATAAAGCAGGGGGCATCACCTCCTCAAGGTATGCATTCTCTTGACCTAACCTATTCTATTTGACCTAGAATCACATAATCCTATTTCTGGGCTTCTAGGATTATTCACCTCCACGTCAACCCCTTCTCGGCTATAGCTCTTAGCCACGCCATAGGGCTTGTCACCGAAGGCACACCTTCTTACCTCGAACACTGAGATTTGGCACCCCATTCAAAATCTTTTGGATAATCGTTAAAGGACCTGACCTTAACAGATCTGATCCCTCTCTAATATGAACACATGCTCTAATTTTTCATGAGAATAGTTAAATAATTATTTAAAAAATACATGAAAAAATTAATGGAAAAAAATTTTAATTTTGATTTCCCACGATTTTTCTCAACTCGACTAATCTGTCACGGATCGAAACTCCATTTAAGAGTTTCTCGTTATCTAATAAGCTATTACATGCAAAATACGTTATTCAAACTTTAAATCTCCTATTTTTGCTTTTTTAGTGGTTCGTGAAGAAATAAAATAAAAAGAAGTCCAAAACATAAGGAAAATTTTGTTCATTTTAACGTAAAATCACCTCATGTTAGAAATGTAAAGATTTAAGTCAAAAAAAAAAGAAAAGAAATGCAAAGATCTCTCTTTCGTTGTTACTGATAGTGCACAAATCTTTTTAGTGCATTTATAGTTTACCGTTAATTTAAAGGCGAATTCTATGGGGTAGAGAGGGGATCTGTACGCATGTAGAAAATGCAATGTTGAATTTTGATTGGCTGTTCTTGGATGAGAGAGAAAGCGAAAGCTGCTGCAGGTGGTCCCCACAGACTAATTGCTTTTTGAAAATCACGGAGCTCATTTAAGTGTAGTTAGGTAGATAATTAGCCAAGGTAATTAGGTGGATGGTGGGTTGGGTCTGTTTTATGGTGGGCTGTATGTATTAAGTTGGATCAGGCCGGCTATGGACAAAAAATAGCTAGGAGACATGGTTGCAAAGTCTTGGACAGGTTATATTAAAAAAATGGATTCAGGAGGAAAAATGCGCAAGTGTAACGAGGAAAAGTCTTAAAAAAATAAATAACAATATAGGAAAATGTAAGAAAGAAAATGTACTTGAAAAAAGAAATGAAGAATAAATGCATAGGGTTGATGGATGAAAGTATGTACTATGTACATCAGCTTCCGTTTGGAAAAGAGATATAGATTGAGAGACAAAAATTTTGATATTAAGTGAGGAAATTAAAGCAAAAAATGGTTATTAAATAGTGATGCTAGCGTTAAACTCATTCAAGACATGGACTCGATATTTTCTTATCATAGTTCTTGACATATGATCATTATCTACTTATATTAGTAATTGAATTTCTAAGTTTTATCAGCCACTCTCATCAAGAATAACAAGTGATGCTTCTAAGTGTAAAACCGAGACAATCCTCTGTTTAGTATATTTCAGATTGTGGAAATAGAGCTATAAAAAAATGCCTCATCTATTTTATATATATATAAGTTAATACACCATCTATACTATAATAAGAGATTAACAACTCATCTACTATACTATTACCACCTAAGCTTTTTTCTCAATTTGTAATTTTTATAGAATTTTAAATTTTTTTAAAAAAAATAAAACTCTCCTCGTTTAATAGCATCAACTATCACTAACATTATCATCTAACTGACAAGAGAATATTACCAACACCACCCTCCTTGAACATTACTCTCCTATTGCTACTTTCCCTTTCTTTAATACTATTGTGTTTTTTTGAATTCTAGTTTGCAATTTCATTTTAGTGGGGTACCCACTTTTTTTTTTCTATTGGTTATACTAGTTTGGACCATCTTTTATGTACTCATTTTATTACACTGATGAAATGAATATAACTACCTTTAATAAAAAAAAACATTATTTTTTAACTAATGTTAATAATGAATTTATAACCTACACTAGCATTATTTTTTAATTAATGAAGTAATTTAATATCATCTATTTATATCATATAAAAATTGATACACAAATTTTAAAATAAATATATACAATAATAAACATATATTGTTATTTTTTAATAATTGTGTCATATTAGTAATTATATTTAGATGTTAATTTTATAATTTCTTAATATAAAAAAATAATTCAAATTTCAAATTAATTTGAGTTATATGATACTAACAAGTTGATACACCACTTATGCTATAATAAGAGATTAACAACTCATCTACTATATTATTGCCACCTAAATTCTTTTCTCACTTTATAATTTTTATAGAATTTTGAATTCTTTTAAAAAAAAAATAAAACTCTCCTCATTCAATAGTATCCACTAGCACATTCACTATCATTAACATTATCTTCTAACTAATGTTAAGATAACTATGATACTAACTCTCCGCACAATTAGATTTTGTTATTTAACTTTTTATAATGTTGCAAGATGAGCAATTTAACTTACATCGCAATTCTTAAGAAACAACCCGTTTAAATTAAATATAATTAACAATTATAATACATAATTTAGTAACAATCATGTTTGCTATTATTTTTCATTATTCATAATCTGTCAAATGAATTGCTAAAAAGATTTTCAAATACCATTAACTTCTAACTTGATATATATTATCATCTACCATCTACCATGATTAATAAGTTAAAGTTCATTTATGATTTTATACTATATTTTTTATACATTATTTGACCGATTTAATTTTATATATCATATTGCATGCGATTCTTACTATTATTTATTTATTTGTTAATCTTTTATACCAATTGCTCAATACTATTTTTTCAATCCAATTTAAATTTGACCTAATACATTCAAATATATTATTATGATAATAAAGTTATTTCATAATTTTATATTATTTTTTTTTTTTGTGTTTTCATTCGCATTCATTTTTTTTCTAATTTTTTTTTAAATTATTTTCAAACTAAAAAACATTATATAAAAAGATAAAGTATGCCAACAAAAGCAAATATAAAAAATTTTCAAAATATAGCTTTATACAACTCTAATATAAAAACCTATATTTTAAAAAAATAATTCAAATTTTAAATTAATTTGAGTTATATGACACCAACTTTTCACACAATTAAATTTTGCTATTTAACTTTTTGTAATGTTTTAATATGAGCAATTTAATTTACATCGCAATTCCTAAGAAACAATCTGTTTAAATTAAATATAATTAATAATTATAATACATAATTTAATAATTATTCATATAACAAATAAATGAAAAAAATATCAACCATTACAAATATTAATTTTAAATAACATTAAGAACAAAACTAATACTAACAAGCCTTCATATACTTTCTTTACATATATCAATCTTTTCATTTCCTTAGATAATACTTAACGCAGTACACATCCTCATTCCGCTCTCATTCTAAACATGCTGCCGCTAACACGACACACTTATCCATAGAAAGTTCGCAACATATTAAATTATTATTTTTTCAAATTTCCAATTACTCTATATATACCACTTATATGGCACTCTTATCCATGGTAACTCTGCAACATCTTATCTTATCATTTTTCAATCCTGATTTAGTGTATGTTTTTAAATTTTTACACCTTTATTTTTTAATTTAGAAGAATATCTTCTCATGCTAATATTAAAGTTGAATTAACTAGATCAATATTAGCAAGTTTTGAATACATATCAACCAAAATAGTTAATTAAATATATAGCACAAATGACTAACTTTTATTATATTTTGTTATACTCATTTTAACAAGTTCTATGTCATGGTTTTAGATTTTTTTAAATTATAAAATTTATTGTTCTCATACGAATATTAGCTTTTGTTATTAAAGCACAAATGACTAACTTTTATTATATTTTGTTCTGAAGAAATTAAATGATAGTGATTAAAACATAAGAATATTAGCTTTTGTTATTAGTGGTTGTGATTTTGATATAAATTCATAGATATATTAGATTCTTATATATATATATTTAATAATACATTTCATACAAATAGCTTTAGTGATAAAATAAAAAATATCTAGTCAAAAATTTTACTTACTATTGTTATGTAATAATAATAATAATCATAATAATACAATAAATATTAAACTAATATAATTAAAATATTATCTTAACTTGAAAAAAATTTGACATTATCTTTTAAATATAATTTTTTAAAAATAATATATTGCGCGGGTATAAGTCTAGTTCCTAAATAATACGAGGGACTTGGGAAATGGAAAGTGCAAAAAAACAACCAAATTTATGAAGGAATTACAGATAGCGTAATAATTAAGTTTAAATTAACAATAATAGTAACTCAATGGAGATTGATGAACTACCCAAGAGAGTGACCTCTAGTTGTGCTTACTAAGCTATGAAAGTGTAAATTAACAAGCCTAACATCCCTTCCACCTCTTCTTGCTCAAAAATCTAAGCCTTTATTGTTATGAAAGAGAAGCAATCGAAGTGGTAAGGTCAAAGTATCACAGCCTAACCTGAAGTTCTGTCACCCCCAAACCCTGATGCCAGAAACTGATCTTGGCTAAGATGGCTAATATCACCCCACAATTTTAAGGTCCATTTGTCATCGCCATACATGTGAAAGACATTTACTGATGTGTTATGTATCTTCCCAGCAGGCCTCCCCTTTGGGCACGCCCACCTGTAAAGTGATCTAATGAATCCTCCATGAGTAACAACTACTATTCTCTCCCCTGCAAATTAGTAAAGATATCATCATCATAATTTAGCTGCTAAGTAGAGACTTAAGGAAGGGATACAATTAGGGATGACAATGGGGATTCTTAGGCGCAGGTATCCCTGGAAATGGAGACAAAAATCACCTCGCAGGGACGGGGATAAGAATGGGAATAAAGGTATCCCAGGAATTTTAAAGTTGGGATGGTAACTATAATTTAACACCTAAATTATAACCAACCACATGCATAGCAATAATTCACAATTTCCATGATATTTCATGATGCAAGGATCGTCATTGATAGGCTACCTTTATGCTTTCTTCCAATTCTCTGCAATGCAGATGTGCAGCGCTCGAAAAGTTGGGCAATACTTTCTCCACCACCCTGAACATAATGGCATACGCATCAATGCTATGTATACGCAAAACTTTCTTACAATTACTATATAATCATAAATCAAAAAGTAGGTTTTCGATATGTCCAATTGTCCATTAGGATAAATAAATTTAAAACAGACTCATTCACTTAATTTTGTTCTAATACCCTTTAACTGATTCCTATATCATGCAAGATCAAGGAAGGGGCAAACAACTAGCACCAAATGTTTATAATACCAAGGAAGGTATTGATTGGTTGTATTGCCGTATGGAGTCATCATTGTTTGTCAGGATTCTTAAGTGATTCCAGCGAACTGGGAAAACATGTTTAGTTTAGTTTCACTAGGCGTTGGCTTGTATCCCAGTTTAGTTTCCCAGCACTCTTTGGGTTTCCTTTCGGCTATGTCCTTGTCTTTTAGGAGTAACCCGAGCTATCAAGGAAAGGACTTGGCGGAAATGGACAAAGAATTTTAACAACAACATTAGAGGCCTTGTTTTTAGCTTGTAAGGGGAATTTTTGCTCTACTTATAAACAAGAAGGTGCAGGGAGTGCTAAAAGCTTATATTAGAATTGTGACCAACCTTGTTCTACTAGGGATTGCTTGATGAGCTGAGATTTGCATAAAAACTTGTTCTCAGTATTTCAGTTTTGATTGAGCGGTTAGTTTGTTATCTACTACTTGTTGCTGGCCATGATCTAGATCTGGCTTTCTAGGAGGGCTGAGTTTAGGGGATTGATTCCTGCACCAATCATCTTGAACTTCTTACAATTAAAATCCAGGCTAAATGGGCTAAGTTCGTTTACCCGAAAAAAATCTGGGTTAAATTGGCTAGCCCGCGGGCTAAATGGAATGGCCCGTTTATTTAATTTTTTCAAAAAATAGCCATTTTTTCTATATTTTTTTTATTTGACTTGAAAATTCGATTCATCAACTAAAAAATTTTGTTTTTTCTAAGATTTTTTTCTAAAAAAAGATATTTTTTGTCAAAAGTAATTTTTTAAGTTAAAAATTAAAATTTTTGTTTATTTTTTAAAAAAATTAATTAATTAATTAATTAAACTAGTTTACCCCGCAGGCTAAACGTGCCGAGCCTAAATGAGCCAGGTTCACCCGTTTGATAGCCCTTCTACTTTAGAACCTTAATTTCTAGATTTCATATTTTTTTAATTAGAATATTACAATGAAACCTTGTGATTTATTTGGTAGATTAGTAAGGCAAAACTTTTTTTAAATAGTTAACCCTTTATGTTAGGTGTACATAAAAATCAGCCACTAAAATCAGCCATCATGTATAATATACATTGAAATACAAAATACATGCATAGTTTAATTATTTTTAGTGTGTATTTTATATTTCAATGTATATTATACACTGATAGCTGATTTTGGTGACTGATTTTAGTATACAAATAGAATTATTGATCCCAGACAACATCCTAACGCGGGGCTGCCTCATGCGTGTTAGCCATGTTAGGCTTGCATAGCCCGTGTTACACATATTGGGCATAAGAAGCCCATATTAGGTAAATTAGGCGTGGATAGCCCGTGTTAGTGTAATTGGGTGTGGGAAGCCCGTGTTACGTATATTGGGGGAGGTAGCCCGTGTTAGTTAAAATGGGCTTTCCTAACCCGTGTTAAGGATAACCTGGGGGCCTATAGGAAGACCAATTCAGCCACCCCATAATGCAATCATCACCACACTTCCTCTATCCCTCCCCCAAGAATTTCTTTCATAAAGAAAAGATGTCAACTTCCAATTTAATTATCGATACGCTGTATCCCGACGGTGAGCTAAAATGGGACGTTGATAGTATCGGATGTGCAAGTCCAAATCCTATATTTTGCTATATCCAGCGCATGGATACGTTTGATGAGCTGAAGAATTTCATTTTGCGCACGATGGAGGCGGTTGGTCGGAATTATGTGAGTCGAATTGCGTACAGGCTTCTTGATATCCTGTCGTCCTTGGAATACAAGTTCAAGTTGTTTTGGCTTGAAGGTGATGTCCATGTTCGAGCCATGTTTGATCTGCATCACAGGTACGGCCACGCCAAGTGATGGAGCTTCTCGTTGAGACACGAGACGTGAACCGTTCCGGCGCTGGCCCATCCAGCTCAAGGGCAGCCCAGTGGGTGCTATTGCTACACCACTCCAGATCGCCACACCAGTTGTGTCCATGGAGTTAGACTTTAGCTCAGATGATGGATCTGATGGAGAATAACTGGGTAAGACTGAGGAGTCAACTGACAGCTTCGACGAGGTTGAGTTTGTTGATGAGACGCAACAAGGTCGTAGATTTTTACTCCCAACACCAGCAGCTATACCTGATTTGTCTTTTGTTAGCAGCCACTTCTATACGCTTAACTTGGATGACATGCAGGAGGAGCCGGAGCCTAGAGATGGAGGGTGGGGGAATGATTACCTCAACCTAAACGGAAGGGAAGAACTCAGGGTTGGGCATCATTTTAGTTACAAGGAAGTTGTGCAAATGGCTGTGAAGAACTATAACATCCGACAGGCAGCTGAGTACAGAGTGCTGGAGTCCGATCAATACAAGTATGTGTATCGCTGCAAGCAGCACGAGGCAGGTTGTCCTTGGAGGCTACACGTATCGTTGCGCATAAATTTTGGTTATTGGTAAGTGTCGTGAATTTAATCCTCTTGAACTATTTATTAAGTTTTTTTATCGTGTTGGGTCCTCTGTTTTGAAATAGGGAAATTAGGAGGTTTGGGGGGCCACACTCTTGCCTTGCACCTTCCATGTCAGCAGACCACGCGCAGCTGGACAGTAATCTGATATGTGACTTCATCTTGCAGACGATCAAGTCTAATCCATCCGTCGAAATTACAGTTTTGCAAAGCTCAATTCAACAGAGCTACCACTTCAAGCCCTCATATAGGAAGGTGTGGATTGCGAAGCAAAAGGAGATTGCAAGGTTGTACGAAGACTGGGAGGAGTCGTATGCCAATCTGTCGAAGCATTTGGTTGCATTACAGCATTTCTGCCTCGGAACCGTTGTGGACCTTGAGGTTGGGCCCTTTTACAATGGAGATTTACTAGACACAGAATGTTGCCAGTTTGAGAGGGTATTTTGGAGTTTTCCCCAGTGCATCGAGGCCTTGAAACATTGCAAGCCATTTGTATTCGTTGATGGAAGACATCTGTAGGGGAAGTATGGGGGTGTTTCTGATTGCGTTGGTGCAGGACGGAAACTCCAACATATTTCCTGCGGCATTTGCAATTGTGGAGTCAGAAACAACAGACTCGTGGTCATTCTTCCTTAGGAATCTGAGGCATCATGTGGTCCATCAAGAGGGTATCCTCCTAATATCGGATCTGTCAAATGCAATCAAAGCGGCCCTTGAAAAAGAGGACAGTGAGTGGCATCCTCGAGTGCATATCATGCAATATGTGTCCTTTACATGGCTAGTAACTTCAACAACAAGTTCAAGTCGAAAGACGGAAAGCGTTTGTTGATGAATGCAGTGTACACTCCCGCTGAGCTTGAGTATCAAGGGTACATGAGGGCACTAGAGGCGATGAGGCCTGAAATGCATGCTTGGGCTGCTAGTTTTAAAAAAAAGTCTGTGGTTGCAGCATTGCGACGAGGGTCGCAGATGAGGTCATATGACAACGAATTTATTAGAGTGCATAAATGCTGTTCTTAAGGGTACAAGATACCTACCCATCTCTGCTATCGTTAGGGCCACATATGAGCGCCTGCAACAGCTATAGATTAGGAAGGGTCAAGAAGCACATGCACAAATCGTTGGGAGCAACATGTGGACTCAGTTCCTGCTTTCAGAGATAGAGAAGCACAAGAATGACTTGCCAAAGATGCACGTGACTAGCTGCGAAAATACATAATCCATCACCGAAAGTCAAAATACAAAAGTGCAAGAACTTATACATAACATGTCCGAAATTCCAAAGACATAAGTGCAAAAATAGGATATAAAGACAACTAACTACGATGGCATAATCGCACGTAACCTCCACCATGGTGTAGGTGCCCACCGGTACCACATGTGGGTGGTCTAACTGCTCTCGTGGGTCTCTGATGAACGGGTGGTGGCGTGGGCTCTATCAGTGCTATCTCGGTCTGAGGCGTGGTCGATACCGAGCCACTCATGAAGTCGTAGTATGCCGGTGGAGTATCATACTGAGAACCGGATCCACCCAGGTCACTCACAGTATACCCCATACGATGGGGTGAGAACTGACCCTGGAACAATGTGTCCTGTTGCATCTGTGGCGAACCCTACAGTGGGGGGGAGGTGCCACATATCCCGATCCGCTGGGGTCAAGCTGATTATCCCGGTAAGTCCTGTACGCCACTACCTGCTGCATCATAACCGTATTCGATGCATGAACCATGTCAAAGACGTCATCAAGGGCTGATCTCTCGAGCGAATCATGCATATACGGATCAGGAGATTCCGAAGCCAGGAAAGCCTGGGCTGAAGCGACAACTACAGGCAGCGAGGAATGATCAGGTGGCGCCATGGATGAAGACCCTATGATGTCAGGATCGAACCATGGTGACCAACTCGGAGGAACATGTTGATGCTCTCCTTCGTCGCCATGCTCCTCCTGTCGTGCGAACTCAGCCGCCTCCTCCTGAACCTCATCCAGGCCTCCAACAACACCCATCCTCTGTCTTCGCCGCCGGTCACGTGCATTCGCCGGTGCCTTGGGTGGATCGGCCTGTACTGGCGATCTCCTGCCCTTCCCCCCAGGTGCACATGCACTCCTCCGGCGCCGAGCAGACGCATCCTCTGGCATGGTCAACTCGTCCCTCGGATGGGTATTATACACTGGTAGATCCGGAGGCGCAAACATCAACCGTGGGTCATCCAGCCGAGACGACAGGGACAAAAAGCTCCTCTACATGCAGCCACCCACCAGGTGAAATAATCCTGAGTCCCCCTGAAATCCCTGCACTCGTGTATGGTAACAAGGACCTCGCGAGTGCCTCTAGCTCGCCACCCATCATACCAGGAGCTCAGCGTATTAGGCCACCACCGATCGTCACCCCTGCCGGTTGACGTTATAAACATTGTCACGTCAATCGGGTCCCTAGGCACAGGCTGCTCTCCACCATACTGCCTTAGCACACGATCAATGTGATGCATGTGCACGTAGTTGAAGTACACGACAGGCACCACAGACCTCCATGTGTATATCTCGGCATGTGAGCGAATCCACTCTGGAACAATGGCTTGTAGATCAGGGGTATCATACGGGATCCACCAAAACTGCACAAAAATTGCCATTGCAGATAACATCAGCGAACAAAACAGTACATCCCATCAACTAAATTATTCTTATTGCACTTACCCGCGCAATGTCTACTCGGTCCAATGCCTCACGCCACCTCAATAGTCTCCCCTCCTGTCTGTCTCTATCCGGCTGCTGATAACTGATCAACCTACATACAATAACAAAGATGCATCATGTACGAGTATCTTTAACAATACAGAAACAAAACTTAATAATATATGAAATCATAAATCTACCAACACATTACCTGTGAGCTAAAGGCCATGCAACAACGTCCAAATCTGGAGGAGACCAACGCAGAAATCTGTGGTAAATCCACAAAATCACCAAAGGAATGCAACCAGTTATATCAGTTCTGTCCCTCGCAGCTACATTGCACAAGGACCTGTAGGTCCATGCAAACACGGCACTGCTCCAAGACAACTCGGCACATTCATCAAAATTCCTGAGAAGTAGAACCCAACATATATGCACTAGATTACTGGACGTATCCGGCATCAGGTAACCTCCTATGAACAACAGCATGTAGCACCTAGCATGCTATCTGAGCGTAACATCATCGGCCTGGTCAGACATCTGCTGAATCCTCTCCCATAACCACCTCATGCGGATGGCAAATACCACTCTCCTTTCGTCATGAACCGGTGGTGGTCGTGCCCCAAGAAACGCCTCCACCAAGTCCCATGGCTCACTCTGGTAATACATGGCAAAATCTCGCAGGCATCCCCTAATAGGCACCCCATTCGTGCGAATAGCTAAATGATAGGCCACATCCTGAAGCGTGATAGTGCACTCGCCCCACAAGAGGTGGAAAGAATGAGTCTCTGGCCTCCAGCGCTCCACGAATGCTGAGAGGAGCGCTACGTGACTGCGTCAAAATAGAAGTCCCGCAGCTGTACCGCGTGCTGAAAACCTGCTTGCCTGATAAAGGGGTCAACGGTGCAGGTGGGGGCTTCATGAAGGCACATCTCCTCGGCAGGAGCACTCGCTCCCTCTACATGTACAAAACCGTGTCTTGAATTATACATCCATACAAATATATATAACGAACAAGGTAATATTAAATCTAAAATAAATTAATATTGCAACATAAATGAGTATTGTGTTATTTTATGACCTACATAAATATTAAAAACTAATTTGGAATACAAATTAATACATAAATACATGCCCAAATAAATTCATAGATGACAACTTCACTTATCATTTTTATTAGTTCTCACAACAAAATTTAAAATTAACAAAACATAATTTATAATTCTAATATCTTTGTTAATATATTACCATTACTATTTAACATATTATTAATTAATATATTACTAATCAATATAGTACGTACATGCATTAATAAATTCATAAAGAAGAATATCCGTAACATTTTAACTAGTTCTTACAGAAATATTACAAATTAAGCAGACACAATTTCTGATTCACGCATTCCTCATTAGTATATTTCTAATTAATATATTCCTAATTAATATATTTCATACATACATAAATAAATTCACAAATAACAACAACGGATAGCATCTTACTTAGCTCATACAAATAAATTACAAATTAACAACACATAATTTAAATTTCAAACATTCCTAATTATTATATCACATAAATATTATAATTAATTAATTTAAAATTCACACAAACCTGAGTGTTGAGCGCTCTTGCAATGTGCCACAACTTGTTCAGCCTATACAGATTTACCGACTCATTCGCAGCTGGCTCGTCTTATTGTACATCACCGCGTGTCCTTCTTCTGTCTCTGGCTCGTCCAGCCATATCTACACACAAAGCTAGTAATAAGAGAGAGATAGAAGTGTGGGCGAAAGAAGTGAGAACTGAGAAATTGAGGTGTGGGATTGGAGTGGGGCAACACGGCCCTTTTGTAGGCGTTGAACCCTAACACGGGCTAGCCTATTGTCTGATAGATAAATAGCATAACGCGGGCTAGGACCCTGCGTGTTAGGCAAATTGTGTGTGCATAGTCCATGTTACAATCGACCTATAGGGCCTTTACTGAACACGCACCTGACACAAGCGTGTTACGTTTAAAGGCTAACACGGCTGACCCAAGCCTGTGTTATGTAAGACAGGCCTAAATTCGTAAAATTCTAACCTCGTGTCCATATTGATAAATACGTTATTTATATTATTTATTTATAAAAAAAAAAAATCCATTACATTAGAATGCATAATTAGAAGTTGTCTAAAAAAATTTTAGAACGAACTTTTGATATATATATATATAACATCGCTTTTTAGGATTTATGATTAATGGTTTCTTTTAATTATTGGGTTAAGAATTTACGATTTTTTTTTTTACTAACAATTTAGAATTTAAAGTCTTAAATTTAAGATAAATAAAATTATTTTAAAAAAGTTAAAGTATAATTCCCTAAAAGTGTTTTAATCATATATATTCATATAGGGAAAGTTTTTTTCTTAAACAACATATTGAGCTCTTTCTTGTTACGCTATTATATTTTACTACTTCAAACAAACTGGGTCTTTGCTGAGAATTCAGAAAAGTTAAGAAACCAATGAAATCACAGTTGGCAGAGAACAATTACAGAGCCGAGTATTTACATACATACGCGACGAATCCATGCATCAAGCATCAAGGTAACCGGTGTAAACAATAGCCTTCCTAGGAAATCACACATCAATACCCAACTTCTATCAACACCATCTGACAAAAAGATAAAATCATTTTCCACCCACTCTTGTCCCTTCATCATTTGTTATTTACTCATTGCACGCTCATCAAATAAGGTTCCTCCATGTATAAAAAGAGACCAACATAATGCCCAACTGCAAAAACATTTACAAGTTGTCAAACTTTCATACATATATTTTGAGAAATGCATGTTACAAAAAAATCGAGGGGAATAGAATAAACCTCGTGTGTATCTTGATGGCAATGCCGAAAAAGCAATCTTACATTTCATATGCAGTGAATTTCAAATGTAAGTTGCTTGTTAGAAGCCGTTAGATAAATTGTCATGTGATTTAATGCTTTTAAAGTGGTAACTTTACATGAAATTAAATGCACCTAAGTTTTCATCATTTTTGTATTTGTAATCGAGTTTTCTCTCGATATTTAGGTCGAGAATTAGAATAAGAAAAAAAAACTTTTGTCGCAAAACGAAAACTTTATTTAAGAATCTGTTAATTAATAAATTTCTGCATACACAAATGAGTTTTAAATTTTTTAGTCTTATTTAAAAAAACGAGTGAATTAACTAATTTACGCGATACAACATAGTCGTAATTAACAGAGTCAAACAGAGAAAGAGCTCTAAAGAATTATTTCTATGGAGGATATGAAAGCAGAATTGGCAAAGGCAAAAGAAGAGCTCATAATAGCCAAAGAGAGTGCAATCCAATCCTGGCTAGATTCCAAGCCATTGATTGACGAACTCGAGAAGCAGAAATCCAACCTCGCTGAAGCTCAACAAGCTTCAAAGGCATCAAAAACCGCAATCTCAGAGTTGGAATCACAGCTCCAGACCACAACAAACTGCATCAAGTCAAAAAGAGAAGAACATCTCAAGGAAGAGTCGATGATCCAAGAAATCAAACTCGCTTTGAATCGAATACGCCATGAAATCGAAAACGCCAAGGTAGGCATCACAAAAATAAAGCAAGAAAGGGAAAAGCTTCGGAGAATTGTATACTTAAGGAAGCAAAGGATCAAGACGTTGCGGCTCGCATCGCGAGCCGTGACGTTAGAGTTAGAAGCTCTAGAAGAATCCAAAGCTAGTGTTGTTCAGCAGCAGGTGTATCACTCAGTAAATCGTACAGACGTAATTATAGTGACTCGAGAAGAATATAACACGCTTAAGAGAATAGCAAAGCGGAAATACTCGAAGGCGAATTCGCTTGCGGCGGTTTCTGGCGAGCAGATGCGTGCAGCTGAAGCTTCTCATGAGGTGGCATTATCTAGATTGGACACGTTTAGTGGATCATGGAGTATGAAGAGAAGAAGGGTAACAAGGGAATTGTACTCATCAAAGAGGGTGGTTGCTAAGAGAAAAGAGGTAGTTGGTGAAGGGGAGGTAGAAAATAATAAGGGAAGAAGGGAGTTATCGCCTAAGTTTGAAGAGGGGAAAGCAGAGAAGAAGAATAATGGAATAAGAATAATGGCAAATGATGTTAGAGTAATGAAGAAAAAGAAGTCTGTGTTGCACAAAGTGAGGAAATGTTTTGGACAAAATACGACCAAATTAAGAGGTTGAGGAATTGAGGATCAAACCAACATCATACATTTTTACAATAAAAATCAACGTTAAATTCACCACTTAACCACCAAAATTATTCTAGAATTTTCAAAATGCCGACAAAGATGCTTATAAAACTTTAAAACAATAAGTGCGTCTCTCAATATTATTTAAATATAACAAATATATATGTTTTAATATCATTTAATCAACTTCCATTTTTTAGTTTAATGTTGAATTATCATTTTTTTTTTGTGATAATAGAATTATCACGTTTTAATTATATTAAACGGGGTACATTTATCATTTTTAAATTTTATGGGTATTTTTATCAGCGATTTGAAAATTTGAAAAAAAATTTAGTGATTAATATTGTCAAATGGGTGGCAAAAGATTAATATTGTCCCAAAAACAAATTACTACAAAAGAACATAGTTGCTGGTTATTACTAGTGTGTGAGACTGTGAGCTCAATTCAAAAGTAACAAAAATAACACAATAAAGCACCTCTTATAATAAAACCCATTTAAGTAACTACACTAATAATAGTGAATTTATTAATTAAACTAAATTATTTCTTCAAAACATTTTTCTTAAAAAAAATAACATATAAACTAGTTCACCCTCCTACAGTTTTTCCTTATCTCCCATTGTTGTTGCCCTACAAGCACACCAATGAGTCCCATCTTCTCCATTGAAGCTGCAAAGTCCTTGAAAAACAGATCCTTGCTTTGACCATAGTCATTGACCAATGAAGAAGTGGTTTGATCCAATATGAATGGAGTGACAGGGTCCAATGGAGCAACATTGATATCAAAAGAATTATTTGGGCTTACACATAGCATCTGCAACTTTTTTAGAAGTATTGGGTCAAGTGTTGGATCTGGTTTACCAGTGTTATTGAAGTTGAATAGCCTTTGCTTGAAAAACTTGCACTGGGTGGGACGATGGTGTAAGGAAATTGGGGATTAGGGATTGGAATCTTGTGTGCATTGGGTCTGTTGGGTGGGTGGGTGGTTGTTTGGGGTTGGGCCGGGTTGGGTTTCCCAACCTTAGCCCAAAAAAAAAAAAATTTGCACTGGGCCATGCCTATGGTGTGTGCTGTTTTTAGATGATAATTTAGTTATTGACTTCCTAATAGCTTATATAAATTTTAGATGATAACTTAGTTATAGCCTCTCTAATAACTCCCTAATGTTGGTTTCGTAGCATTGTTTATTAAATAAAAATAAAATTAATTCTCAAAAATATAAAATAAAATGAGTAATGCTATTTGAACAAGTAATTTTGGCTAACCAAATTCAACCAAGTGATTTATTTCTATACTAAATAGAATATTATTTCGGTATTAAATAGTGTAAAAAATTACACATAAATAAAGTTCTATTTAACAACGAAATAGTCTTCTATTTAGCATAGAAATAAATGACTTGGTTGGACTTGGTTGGCCAAAACCAGTTGTTCATATAGAATTATTGAAACTGAATATTATAACCGGTCCAATTTTAAAAATTTAAATTTATTTTTCATTTATTCAAAATGTGCAAATAAAATCATCTTTTGAGATCTGAATATAACAAATTTATGCATCAAAAAAATTTATGCCTCTCCACTTAAAAATAATTAATAAATTTATGACAACTTAGTCCCAGGCTCCCAGCTTGCTGTTGTACATAAATATAAAAAATGTCTGGATAATTTATTTTTTTGGTGTAGTTAGATAATAATTTTGTATATCTGGACATTGTTTGATTAAAAGCTTATTTAATTATTTTACAACAAACACAATATTTTTGTTTTTGCCAAATTGACCCTAACTAAAAATATCGTATACCCATTTTAGTAATTTTAATACAAGCTAAGGAAAACATTATATTAAATTAAAGCTACTTTTTAGCAAAGATTTTCCGAAAGCAACTTGATTTTCAGATGATTAATTATATACAAAAACAATTATTATATAAACAAGCAGTTTTAAAATGAGTTTACTGTTAATTAATTAACTAATAATGATAATGGTGATTATTGTGAAATAGCAAGAATATCAGCACATGAAACTGTGGATGGACATTTATTCTCTAAAACAAACTTGATTTTGTCAATCACCTCAAATCCTCTTATTGAATTGTTATTAGGAACTGCACTTTTCTCCCCCTTAAAATTGATGGTATCATCAAGTAGCACAGACCCATCACAACCCTGTGTACACAAAGAAAAAAACAGGGAGTTAATGGTCAATTTAGCAATCAAAACACATGCTGAGGGTTTGGTTATAAAATCAAAATTATTCCTTTTGCTCAATCTCACTGAGAATTTAGCTATCTTAACCTAACCTAACCATAAAAAAAAAACCTAACCTAAAGACTAATTTTAATAGTATAATAATACATTTTTTTTTATATTTAATGTATTGAAAATATAAAAATAATTTTCTTAATAACTTTTAATAAAAAAATTTCTTTTACGGTCACTATAAGAAAAACAAAAAGGGATTTTGCCACCCTTTAAATATACTTAGACATAAAGTGAAATCAAATGCATTAGTTTATTATTTACAAATATATAACAATAAATAAATAAAATGAAAATAACAGTAGTTATTATTATTATTATTATTATTATTATTATTATTATTGTTGATATGACCTGTCAAACAATAATTTTCTATCCAGCATTAAAAGGGCCCAAGACTCACGTAGCCCAACATGCCAAGCAGCACATGTTAAAAATACAACAACCAAGGATAAGCTCAAGTAACCAACTCATTTAAATAAAATGAACACTAATAGCTAAGGCTAAAAAACTAACAGATCGGCACCAAAATTATAGAGATTTGATGGACAGCCTGAAAGTAAATTAAACCTACTTTCTAAGTCTATAAATACATTTAACTCACTCTCAAGTCAGGTATGCTCTCAGATTCTCTCTCATATTTAACTATTTCTCTCTCTTATACATTTTATTGACTTGAGCGTTAGAGTGGCCTTGCAGGTCCACCCCCCGGCCGTTCCAAGCTTTGATCGCCGGAATCCGCCCTTTTTGAAGCCTCCGTCGAGCTCTTTCCTTCGAAGAGGACCTCCTTTCCGATGACTTATGACAGAACATTGGCGCCCACCGTAAGGCCGAATCAATAATGATTTCCCACAACATTTTTATATATTTCTTTTCTTTTTTCCCTCTTGTACTTGCTGTCCTTTTGTAGGCCTGAAAACATGTCTGGCAATGAAAACCCTCAAACTATCCAAGAGCTGTTCAATCTCCTCACTGAAATTCAAGCTGACAACCGGAATATTAGAGAGGAACTTCAACAGCTTCGAAACAAACCAAAAGATGCCAACCTCAATGGTAACGACCCTGAGCAAAAGGATGATGACCATGTCAATAATGATGAGCAAGTGAAGGGGAAGAAGCGGAATACCCCGCTATCTGAGGAGATCATGACCTTCCAGATGCCCACGAATTTCACTTTGCCGACTACTCTGAAAGCCTACGACGGAATCGGAGATTCAGACGTGCATGTCACCAAATTCCAAAACATGATGCTTCTTAACGGTGCTTCTGACCCTATATTATGTCGTTCGTTTCCTAGTTTTTTGGATGGAGCTGCACTTCTTTGGTTTTCTTCTTTGCCTACAGGATCAATCTCTTCCTTTCAAGAGTTGGCGGACCTGTTCACAAGCCACTTCGCAGCTTCTGCCATCTATCAGCACGATTCAGATTATCTGAGCACAATAGGACAAGGACATAATGAAATTCTTCGCGAATATATCACCAGGTTCACTAAAGTGGCCATGGAGATCCCCAATCTAAACGCTGATGTCTACTTGCATGCTTTAAAGAGTGGACTAAGGCCAGGAAAGTTCCAGGAAATCATAGCAGTAAACAAACCAAAGACCCTGGCTAAATTCAGAGAAAAGGCCCAGGGACAAATGGAGATTAAAGAGCTCCGACAAGTCCGAAACGTGGACAAATCCAATAACATCAAAAATAACAACAGACCAAACAGGCCAAACTCAAACAACAACAATAGAGATACCAAAAAGGTTTTCCAACCGACCCCTAGATACGAGGCATACACACACTTCAACACCAAAAAAGAAGACATCGTTAAGGAAATCCTGAATTCCAAACTCATCAAACCACCAAAGAATGCAGGAGCCTACAAAGATCAAAAGAATGCGGACAGGTCAAAATACTGCACTTTCCATAAAAAATATGGTCACAACACTGATGATTGTGTCATAGCAAATGACCTCTTAGAACGCCTAGCCAGAGAAGGACACCTCGACAAATACATCTCTGGGCATATCTCAAAAAATGACAAAGGAAACTCATCTAATAGTGACAAAGGTAAAAAGGTAGTGGGATCAACCCCACGGGGTGAAATCCATTACATTTCAGGCAGCTTTGCAGGTGGAGGCTCTAGCAATTCAGCCCGAAAGAGGTCTTATCGAGCAATGCTCAATGTGGAAGGCTCCGAATTTCGACCACAAACACAACAGAAGGAGATCAAACAGATCACCTTCGACCAATCTGACCTCAACTCCGTAAGTAAGAACCTAGACGATCCAGTAGTAATCTCTTTGCAGGTTGGTGAGCCGTTAGTGCACAAAGTGCTCCTTGACCCAGGTAGCAGTGCGGATGTGCTCTTCTATTCATCATTCCAGAAAATTAAATTAAGTGAGAAATCTCTCCAACCTACCAACGGAGAACTCGTCGGCTTCTTCGGTGACAAAGTTCCCATCCTCGGTTATGTGTGGTTACAAACCACACTTGGTGATTTTCCTAACTCTCAAACTTTAGATATTCAATACTTAGTAGTAAACTGCTTTAGCCCTTACAACATAATTCTTGGCAGACCATCTTTAAATGATTTT
>JASCZI010242329.1:8850-19952 GCA_036250425.1 Stylosanthes scabra | reverse complement strand
ATAATCTACCAACAAAATAGCAATAGATCATAAGAGAAAATAAAATTCAGCAAGAACAAGATAAGAACATAAGAACATGAAAGCTAGAAATGAGAAATAGAGAAATGGATGAAAGAAACAAGTATAGATTGCATTAATTAAACAAGAGAAGTAATTAAAAAGCATTCAAACATGAATTAAAGTAAAGAGTTTGGCTAGTGAGGGCTGGAAATTGGAAAAGAAAATGAAGAACACTATGAACTAGAAGAGAAAAAATGAGAGAGATGGAAAACACTCACAAATTCCTCCTAAACTATCTAAACTATGAAATAATCCTAATGGTAGTGTGTAGTGTCTAGCCTCCCTTGTGTTTCAGCTACTCTCCCTTTATATAGAGTGAATTTGGGCATCAAAGAGGCTTGGCCTAGGCCCCAAGACTTGAAATTCCAATTCTGACCTTCAATTTGGGTGCTGCCAAGGTGCAGGTTGCGCAAACAACAGCATTCGTTGTGCAAGCAACGCTGTTGGCAACAGCATGTTGCATGCGCAACCTCAATTGTTGCGTGCGCAACAATTGTTTTTCAGCTAATTGTTGCTTACGCAGCTTTAAAGTGCGTAAGCAACATTCCAAGTTGCTTGAACAACAGGCTAGCAACTCTACTAGCAACATTCTTCCCTTCTTGGTTTCTCTTAATGAATCCTTTGCTTCCAATGCTTTCTTTAGCCTTTCCCAAACATTCCTCAATCCCTAAAATCCTGAAATATACTAGCAAACATATCAAGGTACCAAGAGGGATGAGATTATACAAATTTCGCTCAATTCTAAGGCTAATTTTGCATGTTTATCAAACTTAGAACAATTATGGCAAAGGTTCACAAACATGGTTATTCACAAGCGATTATGTGGTTTTAGGTTAATAAACCCATCAAATATAACGCATATTTTATCATGAAATATGGGTTCATCACAGATCGAGTTGCTGAAAGAATAAAAATAGCAGTTTCGAGTTGAAAATAAATTCAAAAATTTTAAGCCTTATCCTCGGAAGGAAAAAGTTGCATATATTGAAGCCGGACAATGTAGTCATGAGTCTGAGTTTGAGTTTGAAGTCGATTTGGCAGAATTGAGAAAGGGCCCTCCATATGTTTGTAATACTTTAAAACAAGTTGCTAGTATTTCTAAGTACAACACATCTAATAATGTTAAGAAATATAGTTTCGATTTAACTAAATCGGAACAAATTTTCGACGTACTTTTAAAGGATAAACAACTTATTTTGCCTAAAGGCATGAAACTTCTGTCAGCAAAAGATTTTAAAGGGAAACCTTTTTGTAAGTTTCATCAAACTGCTAGCCATTCGACTACTAATTGTATTTGTTTCAGAGATCTGATTCAAGAAGCCATTATGGCAGGAAGATTGAAGTTCGAGGAACCTAAGCTTGAGATGAAAGTCGATTTGGACCCTTTCGAGGTTAATTCAAGCTTTGCTGAACTCGAATTTCTGGGGGTTAACATGGTTGGATTTCATTCCTTCGAGTACGATACCTTTCTGGGTGATTCCGAAACTAATGTCCGGAAGGTTTTTCCGGGGGTTGGCGAAGGACTAATTGATTTCCTTATGCAGCAGAAGTTAAAGTATCGAGACGTGTCTATGTGTCCCCGATGTAATGCCGTGTTTGATGCTGAAGTGGCTGAAATCTTCGAAAAAGAGAAGATGAAAAAGGAGGTAGAGAAGAGCAAGTGCGACAAAGCACTGCTTCTCGTAGGCCGTCTGAGCTTGTGCCTTTTGGTCCACAATGAAACTTGGTTGCTATCTGGTTAAGTAAGGTTGATTGCCATCGAGCTTTTGAGTTGCAAGAGCACGAAGCTTATGAGGCTCGTCGTCAAGCGCGACGAGAGGCATCCCAAGGAAGATATAGGGGTGCTCGTAATGGACCAAGGGGAAACAACACTCGAGGCCGGGGTAAAAGCCGTCGATCTCATCAAGGAAATCCCCACCAGGGGGCACCATCGAATGCTGGGCCCTCTACGCCTTCAGCATTAAATCGTTTGGCTTTCCCAGCTGAAGGGAAAGCCTCTGCTATATTGCCCGCGTTTGGTAAGGGTAAGAAGAAGGTAGGGAAGAGCCTTTCATCTATTTGGCTCAAGAGACACCCAAAGAAGATGTGGGTTATGCCGAATTTAATTAGGATGACGATTTCCTCGATGAAGAAATGGCCAGGGTAGTGTTGATCCTCCCCAGTGAGTTTGTTGCTGTTACCCTCAATTGCCCTGTTCAGAGCTATTTAGAGGGCGATTATTTCGAGCCTGGTCCCAGGGAAACCACTATGACTTTTGTTGAAGACCATGGGACTATCGCTTTCGAAGTCCCTACTGCTTATCAAAAGGCACATCTAATGCCTTTGCATATTAAGGGATTTTTGAACAGGAAGGTAGTTAACCGCATCATGGTCGATGGCAGAGTGGCCATTAGTTTATTTCCTGAGCGTATGCTCAGAAGGGTGGGCAAAGATGATTTCGATTTGATTTCCACCAACATTGTTGAAGTGGGTTGGTCTGCTTGGATGTCGAAGTGGGCTCGAGTGTGAATAAGACCATGTTTGTTGTGGTATCCTCCAAGGCCAGCTACAATGCCCTGCTGGGGCATGATTGGATTTATGGAGTTGGAGCTATGCCTTCTACCTTGCGTCAATACATGCTCATCTTGCATGAAGACGTAAATCTGGATCGAATTGCTACTGACGATAGTGTTTATGTCGAGCAGATGCACGTGGACTTCAAGGTCTATAACAAAACCATCAAACCCATTGAAGTTGATCGGGAGCTGAACCTCTTCAATTGTTGTGGATGTTTCATGACTGCTGAAGGTCTCCAAGTGGTGATGAACTACCCTCAAATCACTGGACCTCCGACTGGTTGGGACTACTCTCAGTGATGGCTCATCAACGTGATAACTTCGAAGCCAGTCTCGACGACCCTGAGGTTTCAAATTGTTATGTTTTACTTTCTGCTTACTTAGGTAATAATAGTTTAGGATCTAGACATCAATCAGTAACTAGTATAGATAATTTTTCTTTGCCTGCAATATGTTATTTCCATTCTAGGAGGAATCAAGATTCATCTGATTCTGGTAGCTTATGTAATTCCGCTGCATGTACTTTCCCTTCTACAATAGGATCTTCAATCGAAGGATTTGTACCTTCTAATGTATTGTGCTGTAATGAGCAAAGTCATTCGAATGAATGTAATAAAAAGTGTGTTTCTTAGACGAATGTTGATTTTTCGATGGATTGTATTTATGATCTGGAACCTCTAGGTTTCGAAAAAAGTGCAGATAATGATCTTTATCGAGGTTTCGAATCCCAAGATCCGTTGGAAGAGATTAATTTGGGTGACGATATTTTATTTTGACCCACGTATTTAAGTAAACAAGTATCTCCTGAATTTCGAATTTCTTTTGTAGATCTATTAATGGAATTCAAAGATTGTTTCGCTTGAGATTATGATGAAATGCCAGGTCTGGCTCGCACTTTAGTTAAACATCGATTACCATTGAAACCACACTTTTGCCCTGTTAAGCAAGCTCCAAGGGGTTTCGCTCCTTCTATTCACCTTAAGATTAAAGAGGAAATCGAACATTTGCTTAAGGCGAAATTTATTCGAATAGCACGCTATGTTGAGTGGGTATCGAATATTGTGCCTGTTATGAAGAAGAATGGGAAACTACGAGTCGGTGTCAACTTTCGAGATCTCAATAATGCGACTCCAAAAGATGAGTATCACATGCCCATAGCAGATATCCTTGTTGATTCCGCAGTGGGTAATGAAATTCTCAGTTTCATGGATGGTTATTCGGGTTATAATCAAATATTCATTGCCGACGAAGATGTTTCGAAAACAGGATTTCGTTGCCCTGGGGCTCTCGGTACTTATGAATGGGTCATGATGCCTTTTGGACTAAAGGACGCTGCGGCTACTTATCAAAGGGCTATGAATACCATTTTTCACGAGTTTATTGGACATTTCATGGAAGTGTACATAGACGATGTAGTGGTTAAGTAGAATTCAGTTGATGTTCATATTGAGCATTTAAGGAAATCATTCTTAACCATGCGTTAAAAAGGTTTGAAGTTGAACCCTTTAAAATGTGCTTTTGGAGTTTCTGTAGGAAATTTTTTAGGTTTCCTCGTCAATAAAAAGGGTATTGCAATCGATCAGAATAAAGCTAAGGCTATCATCGATTTACCCCCTCCTAAAACTAAAAAGGAAGTTCAGTCTTTCTTAGGTAAAGTTAATTTCTTGCGCAGGTTTATCTCGAATCTTTCTGGACGAACACGTGTATTCACACCCTTGTTTAAGTTGCGAACTGAGTTTGATTTTGTTTGGACTCAAACCCACCAAGACGCTTTCGATTCCATTAAACAATATTTGAGTATTGTACTTGTCATGGTCACTATGCGACATGATGCACCCTTGAAGCTTTACATAGCAGCTTCTGCATCCATGATCGGATGTATGCTCGCTCAGGATGATGAGCAAGGAAAAGAACACGCTATTTATTACTTAAGTAGAGTACTTATTGGTGTCGAAACTCGCTATAGTCCCGTCGAACGATTGTTTTAGTCTATGTTTTATGGTTGCACGAAACTTAAATGCTATATGGTGGCCAAAACGGTTCAACTGTTTGCGACTACTGATTTAATTAAGTATATGTTGTCATACCCTATCTTGCAAGGTCGTGTCGGAAAATGGATGCTGGCTTTGACTGAGTTCGATTTGAAGTATGTTCCAACTTCATTCGTAAAAGGACAGGTCATATCAGACTTCTTAGTCGATGTTCCAGAAGTCTTCGATGACCAGGGGGCACATTACATAGGCATTGAGCCATGGAAATTGTTCTTCAGTGGTTCTAGACACAAAGATGGAGCTGGGGTGGGAATTATGATTCTATCCCCTGATGGTAAACCTTCACGATTTGCATTCGAATTAAATTTCGTTGCTCTAATAATGCAGCTGAATACGAGGCATTAATCTTAGGGTTAGAAATCTTAGTTTCTAAAGGCATTCAAGATGTTCGAATTATAGGAGATTCTCAGTTAGTTTTGAGGCAGATCTCGAAGGAATATCAATGCACCAACGACAACTTGCAGAAGTATTTACGCGTAGTGTTGGAATCTTGCAAACATGAATACACTTAGACAACTTCACATCCCAGCGACTTACTGACTTTGTTTCAAGTTACGTTTCTGAGTAGGGTTCCTTCCGCCTTTACATTTCCTGTCAAGTTTATTTCTTATGTCATTTACATTTCACATAGTTTACACTTTAGTCATCCACAACTCATGCATTCTATGTTTACTTCTGTAAAATGATTCTTCGAACTTCTGTGAAGGATTGTTCTTCAAGATTTCTAAGTTGTCGTCTTTCGAAATTCTGAGAAAGATTGTAATCAAGTATTATTGTGATCAAAGCATTATTCCAGATTGAAATCATTTGTACTTTGTTGTTCAATTTCTGTTTTTAAACTTTAACATAACATTGGTTTGTAAACGAGATCCCTTTTTGAGGAGTTGGATTCCGCTCCCAGATCATTAGAACGGATCGAAATATAGATTCCCTCTTTGTAATCGAAATTGGTTAAAAATCTGTAAAACAGTATGCATATTGGTAATAATGTATATTTTATATTTATTTAAATAAAAAATTCACAAAAAATTATATACCAAATTGTTTTTGTTTTTTTTTTCCGAATGTTCAAAATGAGTCATTTTCAAGTATATACGGAGTAAAGACATTTTTTTCCCAAAAGGAAAAGCATAAACAGAAAATTTTAAACATTAAGCAATATGATATGTCACCCAAAAAATAAATAAATATGAGATTTTTAACTAGTTAAGTTTAGGTTTAATTACTTTATTAATCTTTCTAGTTTTACCAAAATTTTAATTAGGTCATGTACTATGCTGATGAACAGGAGAAGTATATAGCTCTTTCCGGATGATCACTACTCAGTCGAAGGAGATACACATCGGCTCTTCAAGGACTGGGGAGGGAGTTCATGTAAGGACACTCCAATGCTCAAGTTAGAAGAGTATTCACTTGTGAGTTTAAGTGGAAAGGGAGAAGAGAGCATACCTAACCTAGCCTGAGCTAGATTTATTTATAGATGTTAGCTAACTACTCGGATATGTAGTTTATAGGTTGTTAGGGTTTGCTATAGCTTTTTGAAATATGAGGAAGTCAATGTTTAATTGATAAATTTGCATATGTTTGTTACAATCTTGGTTGTGTTTATGCTGCATATGCTTTAATAATTTTGAGATGGGCCGAGTTGTGTGTCCAAACTATGTTGAGCCGAGTTATAGTAAGCCACACCACAGCCCTGAAGCTTGAGCTGTATGTTTTTAAATAATTAGGTTGAATATTTGTAAATTTGGTTATAACTCTACGGTGTAAGAATGATTAGAGATAGTTATAATTAAGTAATATGGATATAAGTCCCAAGGTCAACTTGAGAATTTAAAAGATAAATAGGCAAGCTTATAATGACATTACTTTTCTCATATGAAAGAGGAAGACTGAAAAAAAAATCATTTAAGAGAGATTGAAGACCTCCATAAAGGAGATAAACTGATATATATGAAATATTCTCTCAGCGAGTTGCCAAGATTGTATTGATTGACAAATTATTTGATAAATTGATTTATAGATGAGCCCGGCCTGTTGAATTTGTGCCGAACTATAGGTCGATTTGGTTAGAGATTGATTTACAAAGAATGAGTTTAAGATATAAATCGGTTATGGTTTAAGAGTGGGAATAGTAAAAAGGCAATGTAAAAGGAGATCTTCCTTTGAAGATAACAGGTTGCAAGTTTTTTAGTTATAAGTTAGCATTGTTTGTAGGCCTTTTTTTTTTAGCGAGTCTCGCCTATTTCAAAGTCCGCTAAACCCATCAACCCATTTTAAAAAAGCTTGCTATAGGAGTTATAAATAAAAGTTATTGCCACGAAATACATTCTTATAATTCATAATTTATAAATTGTAATTTAACAATATATCAACCATTGCATTCACACATCAGCCTAAACTCTTTATTTTTTCTTTATATACAAGTCTAGACTTTTTTAATTTCTATTATTAATTATTTTCTAGGTTTATCAATAAATGAGTAGTTAAAATTTTAAACTAATAAAAATTTTTTTTACAAAAAAGATTTGATGGACTTTAAATAAATCTATAGTCTGACCTGTTTAATTAAAAGGCTTTAAGAAAAGCCTAAGTTTGACTTGTTTGATGAAACGAGCTGAGTCCAGGCGACCCACGAACTCCCGTTGAGTAGCTCGGCCCATTTCCACCCCTAGTCATCATGCTTTAATTTCTGGAAAAGAGAAGAAAATCAAGAAAAAATGTGAGATCGTTAAAGTTTGACCCCGTGGTGTGCGCCAATGGCCTTTGCTAATGCACCGGAGAGGTATAGCTTTTCTAGGATGAGAAGGAATGTCCACCACTGCTCGACTGGAGGAGATACACATCGGCTCTTCAAGGAACAGTAAGAAAGGGTTCCTGCAAAGGCCACTTCAACGCTCAAGTCAGCAGAGTATTCACTTGTAAGTATAAGTCAAAAGGGAAAAGAGAGCATACCTGACCTATCCTGAGCTAGGTTTATTTATATATGTTAGCTAACTGTTTAGATATGTAGTTTGTAGGTATGTTAGGATTTACTATTGCCTTTCTGAAATATGAGGAAGTCAATGCGTAACTAATAATCAAATATATTTGTAAATATCATGGTTGTGCTTACATTAGACATGCTTTATTAATTCTGAGTTGGGCCGAATTGTGTCTCCAAACTATGTTGGACTGAGTTATAGCAGAGGTTTTTATACTTTTTTACTTTCAATTAGGCCCTTATGTTGTTTTTAATTCTATAATTAGATCGTCGTCGTGCCAAAAATATTAGAATTAACGAAATATATCATTTCTAAATTAAGATATCAAATGACTAAGTCTCTAAATATGACCTCCTCTAGTTTTAGAATGATAAAATAACAATCTCCGTCTCTTTTAACATATTATGAGTTTTCCAAAGAGATGTGACTTTGATGAATCATGCAAGTTGAGAATATTTTAGAAGAATATAGATGGTAAAGGTGAAGAAAAAAATATATTCAGATAGTATAAATCTTACGTAAAATGCAAGGTATAAGAATAATAAAAAATTCACACTTTATAAATGTTTACTTCTAATCTTTATTATTAATAAGTATCTAATTATAAATTTAAAAATAATATAAGAAGATAGAAAAAATAATATATAAGAATCTTCCTATTTCCAATGTGCTACCGTTTACAAAATTTCTATATAATTATTTACATTATGATATGATAATCTTGTAGTAGATAGAACGTATGATTCCAAAAGTGTCAAACTAACTTAATTTGATTTCATATAAAAGTAAATCTAATGTATGTGAGTAACATAATTATTCCATCATCTAAAAGAATAAAATGAGCCGTGTTTAAAAGAGGTATTTCAACAACAAAATGTATATTTTGGAGCTAAAACTGAAAATATCTCCTAAAATTTGTGTTCGAATTTAAATTACTCCTTTAATTTATAGTTATGTAAAATGACTTTCTAAATTTTAAAATATAACTCATGTTGACTTATTTTGTCATCTTTATCAAACGACGTGCTTTGTTGGAATAGTAAATGACATGTTAACTAATGGTTAGATTGATAATAATTATTCGATACAATAGTGTCTCAATTTGGCTCTTTTAATTGAATAAAAAATTATATCCAAAATTCCTAATTGAGCCATTATTACTTATGTTGCGGACAATATTGAGGAACAACAATTATGGTTTTATTAACAACATCCGTTGTTAAGTGATGTCGTCCTTTCATTTATGTCAGTATGTAGTTTAACGTTCTACCTAAGCACATTGTTAAAGAAAATAAAAAAAAATCAACATGAGTTGCATTTTTAAATTTAAGGAGTTATTTGAGCGTATATTTTAAGAACATTTAAAATTTGTAAGGACAAAGTATTATATTTAGGTAACTAATTAGAAGTATTTTCAAATTTCATGGAACTTTTCAATTAATAAATATAGAAGATTTCAACTTTCATCTAAAAAATAAACAATTTTATCCGCTTTCTTCTGTGGAACTTTAAAATATATTTATATTTATTAATTGTCATTTGAAACTAATAAAGATAAAAGGATTAAAAAAATAAATAAAAGGTAGTAGAATTTTAATATCTACCGTTGAGTTTTAATGGTCCAAATATAACTATTGAAACATTAGGGTTTTAATGTGTTTTTTGGTTTTTAATTTGCTATGCTAATATTTTCAAGAGAAATTCTTATTTACTCACTCTTTTAATATGCGATCATTGATCGTCCAACAGAATTCAACTATTATGGCTACTACGTCTGTTATTATTGTGAAGAATACTAATCCTAATGCAAAGAGGGAAGAAACTGTCAAAATTTTGGATGACTCTGACATCATATTTGAGCTCGAGAGATGCTCTGAATTTTGGCAGAGTCTATTAAATAGACTTTTGGCAGATTGATCATTTTCTTTTGGAATTATTGAAGTTGTTCTGAATTTAATGTGGAGACAGTCAAAAGATTTTAAAGTCATTGATCATGAAGGTAGTGCTAAATAAAGAAGACGAGCTACTCTGGCTGTTACGATTCTCACGAAGCTCTAGAACCACCACAATCTTCAAATCTTTGAAGGCGTTGATTATATCCCAGACTTAATTATCTCTTGGTTATGAGCTTGATCCAAGGATACTATCAACATTATCCTTCTTAAGTTTCCTTTTTATTTATGTGCTATCTCCTTCTCTTTTAGTCATTTACAGTAGAATATTTTAATTGTGTGGAGTTCACATTATTTTTATTTTTTTGTCCAAATTGGACTCATCCTCCCATTTATTTATTTTATTTCTTTAATAAAATTAACTATGAAGACAAAAACAATAAAGATAAAAGTCAACTATATATTTTTATGAATAAAAGTTATTTAACTATCTTCTTTTAACAAAACATTTTAAAAATTACAACTAATATAATGACTTCGACCAAATAAAATATTTAAAAATTAAAAAAAAATTAATTATATTCAAACACACTCTCTCATTTAGTAATTAGCTACGATAATGAAACTAATGACATACACAATAACACAAATACAATTTAAATTAGATCAGTAATAAAAAAAAACTAGATTAATTATTTGGTGAAAATTTTGAAATTAAATTACGCCTAATTTTTATTTTTAGTTAAGGATGGGTTACCGAAAGTCCAAAGTCAACTGAAGAGGATGTTATTGTTGGTGGAGAAACAAGAAACTAATCTCAGAGGAAAAAAATTGAACCAGTGGATCCCATGTAATTTGGCTTTCAATCTGAGTCACTAATTTTAGGATCAACAGTGCATACGTGTCGAATATTGGTTAATTGCATGACCCACATGGATCTTGCGGCTTCCGATGATTTAAAATAACTCTATTTACAAATTTAACAAAAGTATCTTTCTCCATTTAGTTTATATACGAATATTTTTATGGTCTTTTTGGTGTATGTTTATATGCAAAAGTGTTACGGACTAGCCTCCAAGGCCCAAGATCATCAAAGAATAAGGCCATAAAAGTGGCCCACAAACAAAGATGAAGATGAATCATTTAAAATAGGAAAGATTTGATACAATCTTAACAGATCCCTCAAGATCTCAACTACCCACAACTATATAAGCAGGGGGCATCACCCCCTCAAGGTACGCACTCTCTTAACCTACCTCACTCTAATAGATCTAGAATCTCATAATCTTATTCTGGGCTTCTAGAGCTATTCACCTCCACAACAACCCCTTCTCAGCTATAACTCTCGGCCACGCCGTAGAGTTTGTCATCGAAGGCACACCTTCTTGTCCCAAACCTCGTATCTCGACCCCCTTTCGAAGTCCTTTGGACAATCGTTGAGGATTCGACCTCAACATTGGCGCCGTCTGTAGGGAAACTCCGAGACCGAGGAGCAAGAAGCGCAGGCATCGGTGATCCGAGCAAGAAATGGAAGAAATACCACTCAATGACGGAGACAAA
>JASCZI010242328.1:0-31348 GCA_036250425.1 Stylosanthes scabra | reverse complement strand
ATATATATATATATATATATATATATATATATAATTTTTAGTTGGTTTATTTTAATACTTTCGGACAATGACATGTATAATTGAAATTTTGGATTGTTTGATGAATTTTTGAAGTATGAGCAGCAAAGGGAAGGAGGAATTTCCGCAGTAGGATGTTGCATCAAGCAATATGATTTTTCAAAAGAAAAGGCATATGAATTCATCAAGAAGGATATCAATAATTATTGGAAGGATATGAATAAAGAGTATCTTAAGTTAATTGAATATATCCCAAGGCCACTTCTTGATTGCATTATGAATTTGGCACGTATATGTGAGTTTTTATATGCAGACTACAAGGATAGGCTTACAGATGGTGCACTCTTCAAAGGCGAGATATCGGAACTGCTTTTGAATCCGGTCGTGTAGCAGTTTTATATATGGTCCTATGCTTTTGGGTTCTACCCGTATTAATTGGGATTCCGATTAATATATATGGAGAGTCGAAACTTTGATATATAATAATGTTCTTGAGTGTTTATTTGGCCTTAATTAATCTTTAATTATATTTATGTTGTTCTTCTTCGATCTCTTCTCTGATATTATTGTTTTGTTTCTATTGTTGTTTTGTAAGAATGGATATTGCTTCTTTCATCGGTTACCTCCTCTTGTTTATCACATCTACTAGTATTTTATTTCTTTCAGTTTATGTTTGTTTTGATTCATTTAATTTTAATTTGGTAATAAGCTTATCCCCTATTACCAGAGGAATCGAATTTCAGTATATCTTTTATTCATTAAACTATTAAGTACTCACTTTAGATTAAGTTATAGGTTTTGTTACTAACATCATACTTCCAACAGATCTTAGTAATACCCACTATTAATGGAGTGGATGTTACAGGTTGTAACTACAAATGTATATATATAAATGAGTAATGCTATCTAATCATCAAGATGTATTTTTTATGGCCAACATATAACTATCAAATAAACAATAAATATATTTTTATACTCTTAAATTGAATACTCTCAATTGTATAGATATATATTTTGGTATGCTGGCTGCGATGGCTAGATATATGAAATTAGTTTTACTGATTTTGTAGAATTTCTCTATATGAATATCTCATTCGCATATATTTATTTGCTTCTAAATAATTAAATTTTCTGGTAAATGATAGTTTTTCTTTAATATTTAACAAAATTTTTAAAAATACTTATAAGTTTTAATTTATTTTTAATTTTATTTTTAAAATTTTCAATTTATATCAATTTTATCTGTATTGCTAATTTTTTTTAGAGTAATGCTAGGGAGCTAATGTTAGGGAGCCCATGAGTGTAATTAGGGAAATAGTAGGTGGTAAAAGAGAAAAGTAAAAAGAAGGAAAAAGCCTATTGGCTCTCTATGGGCTCCCTAATATTGGCTCCCAATGCTTTTCTTTTTTTATAATTAATATTTTTCTTTCCTATCTTACTCCTTTAACTATTAATTGGCATTAATAATTTTAAATACCTTCAACACTTCACAACACAGTTTTCCTCGGCTTAATTACATCTTCACATGCTACATAACAAAACAATAGGAAGACTCACTTCTAATAAAACACTCTTACAAGTTACTTCAGAATCAACTAAATACTTTCCTTCAACAAAACAATCCTACCTATAATATCCAACTGTTCTGCAATTCCTATTTTTTCCTCCATGTGCACTACTACTTTACACCATTTTTTTTTTTTTATAAATTAAAATGGGGCTAAAACACCTTCACAGGCTAAAACATGTTGGTGCTGCTGGTGAGGTTCGGCGCCGCGAACTGTGGATTAACTAGCTAGACACAATTGAATGGAGAAGAGGGACAGTTTGGTATTTTAGTAATGTTAATTAATGGTGTCGAGTTAGTCCTTGTCCTTGGAATTATTATATTTTAAAATAGTTATTCATATGGACATCAAAGAAATTAGCTACGAACATAACATTAGTGTGAGATTTTAAGTGGACACAAAATTTAACATTTTAAACCATGCTTTATTGGTTACTATAGATTATAGAAGTGTATTAAACTCTCTAATTAGAGAAGGGCACAGTAGAAATAAGTAGCACCATGTCTTTTTCAGATTGGGTTCCAGTGATGAGTTCGAGTCAACATGCTCCTTCCAACTCAAAGCGACACTCTGCAAATTTTGCTCCTAGCATTTGGCAGGATACTTTCCTCAAATATGCTGATTCTGATCCCTTGGTATCTTATTTAATTTTGCATATGCCATACATATATATGATGAACTATATATGAGTATTGCTATATACATTATCATAGTATATCTTTCAAAACTATATGAACTATACATTCTGAGTAGAAGAGCTTTCAGAACTCAGTGTAGCTAAACGAAGATGATGAACACACAACTGAAGATCAGAAAGAGAGAAAATAGAATGATTGTATTATGATGAAAGAGTGACAGAATTCAAGTAACAGAGACAACACTACTGCCACAAGCTAAAGAATCAGCTCTCTGTTTCTGAAAAACTTCACAACTACCTAACCAGGCAGGTATAACAGAAAATAACAGATTCTGTTTTACCTTCTCATACAAGAAACTAAGCCAGCCATGATTCTAACTAACTTAGCCTTCTCCTTTAACCATGTGTAAAGTGAATAAATTCTAAAAATATAAATTTATTGAAGTTATAATTAATAATAACTCATTACGTACTGAAAAGAAAAGTTATAGGTGATTAATAAATCAAATAATTATATATATATATATATATATATATATATATATATATAAAGCTAGCATAATTTGTGCCAGTTTGATTTTTATCAGATTTAATTTAAGAATTAAATCAAACAGATGAATTCCTTGGGAAATCATCCACACATAATAATAATAATAATAATAATAATAATGATGATGATGATGTTATCCACACATTTTTTTGCAGATACTACCTTTACACCCGTATAAAAATACGAGTACTATAGGTGAACTATAAAAAATGGAAAGCAGTTAACACATTAATGACTGTATTTTATACGGGTGTTAAATTGATGTCTGTAAAAAATGTGTGGATAGCAAAACCGTAATAATAATAATAGTGTAGATTAGGTTGATCATATATAGAGAGAAATGACATTTTCTCTAATTTGCAAATCTTTCACTGAGTTAAATATGATTAAATTATACATGAAGTCCCTATAGTTTCACATTGAAATTGCAACTAGGTCTCTATAGTTTAAAAGTTTGTAATTGAGTCTCTATATTTATAAAAAAATTGTAATTTAATCCCTGTTCGAATTTGACATTAAAATATTACGATTGTACCCTCATTATCTCTTTTAATGGGCTTCTTGTTTTTCGGTTCTTAATCACATGCTCTTTTCAAGTAAGTCTATATTAAAATCGTTAACTTATTCATTTTAAATGAGTGCGATTGCGATGTGAGAACACTGAGTGATGAGAGTGAGGGAGGGAAGAGGGTGTTTTTCTTTGTGAATTCGTCAATTTGATGGTAGCTTTCATCGTTTATGGGAGGAGGGTAATTTGGACAATCACAATTTTATCTAACGTAAACTATGGAATATTAAACTAAATTTTTTTTTTGTTTTTTTTTTTGTTTTTGGCAGTGAGTCAATGAAACCATGAAACAAGAAGTTCAAATGCATAAAGAGAAAGTGAAGACGTACCTATCTTCTAATGATAATAATTTCTTACCCAAATTAAGTTTAATTGACTCAATTCAACGTTTAAGTGTATCTTATCATTTTGAACGTGAAATTGACGAAATATTAGCACAAGCCTACAATAATTTTACAAATAATGGTCCTGCTATAGAGAAATATGACCTTCACTTCATTGCATTATTTTTTCGTTTACTCCGACAAAAAGATATTACATTTCATCAGGTATATATAAATTTTTTTTTATCATGTATAAAATTACATATTATGGAAAAAAAGTTTTTTAATCATGTATAATAATAGTATATGAATATATACGACACAAATTTTTGTACACAAACTAACACAATTCATTTTTTACATTAATAGATAGATAGATGTTCGGGTAATAACTGTAACATACATACAGTAGTGTATCCATACAGTGGATAAATTATAAATAGTTTCAAGTGTTTGTTCATAATTGTTAGTTACAGATGATTTGTTCATCAAGTTACCAGTTAAGTTTATTCAATTAGTTACTGTTATGTATATATATCCGCAATAATATATAGTTTTAGTTAGTTAGGATTCATCACCATTTTTGAATAATGAAAAGTAGCTTCACTCATTTCTCAAATTCTCTCTCTGCATTCTGGTTTTCTTCTCTTCTGCATCTACTTTTTTAGAGTTCTAGTTGCTTCCATTCTCATTTGCTCGTTAATGGGAACACCCACATCTTATTTTTCATTCTCTTTTAAAAAATGCACCATGCTATCCTCAGAAGACAATATAATTATACAAACATACCATGACAGAGAAGGAGCACAACATACATATAACTAAAGATTATTATTTGATTTATTTTTTCATAGAACTGCTACACGACTATAGGATCCAAAAGCAGTGCCTCATTCTGCTCTTTGAAGAGTGCACAATTTGTAACTTTATCCTCAAAATTTGCATATAGAAATTCACATATACGTGCCAAATTGACAATGCAATCAAGGACCGGACTTGGAATATGTTCAACTAACTTGAGGTACTCTTCATTCATAACCTTTCAAGAATTATTAATATCTTTCTTGATGAATTCATAGGCCTCTTCCTGTGAAAACCATACTGCTTCATGCAACATTCTACTGCAGAAGCAACATGCTCAAACTACAAACAATTCATCAAATTCAAACGATGAATATGTATGTCATTGTCAAAATGTATAAAAGAAAACCAATTGAAAACTTATATCTACTACTATATTACAAGTATCTAACATCAGCTTTCTCCAGCCGACACGTGTCCCATATAGCTTCACAAGACACTTCCAAACATTTTGGCACACCGTATATAAAAGCTGACTTCCAAACTTTCTCATGCTCATTTGTTTGTTCCCATCCCCATTTCACTCTTTCAAAAAGTAATTAACCTCATTTAGGAGCTTCCCAAACCCAAACAAAAACCGCATTCAACACAGAGGAGATGGAAAAGAGTGAAAATACGTTCGATGAAGTTCATCCTTCCAGGCGTAACCTGCAGTTTACTGTGTGTATTATACGACTGTGGGAGGCTCCTGGCAGGTATAATGCAAAAGAAGTTCAGAGCATTGAAATGGTTGTTGAAGATTCTAAGGTAACACAGTAAACTATCCTCCATTGTGCTCTGTTAGCTTATTGGAACAGAGAGGAAATCTTATCAAGTGAACTTCTTTGTTTATTCAGGGCCAACGATCTCACGTTTCCGTTCCCAAGGGCGTGATAAGCAGATGGAGGCCTCATTTGAAGGAGTTCAAAACGTTCAGGATAAGCAACCTTACGGTTATTGATCCGAAGTTCAAGCCAAGGTTGAGAACCATTCACTGCACTTGGTATCTGGGTTTCTCAATAAAGACTACAGTGGAGCCTGTTGAACCGCCCCCATTTCAGTGCAACCCATTTCGCTTCAAGAGTTTTTCTGACATTATGGATAAAAACATTGTTCTGCAAAACGACACATTTGGTAAGTAGACCCACTGATGTGTATTGTATTATCTGATAACTCTTGAAGGCCAGGGCATAAAGTTGTTGGAAATTTGTAACCCATTCTTCCATATTCTATTAACTCATACCACAGATTTCATCGGAGAGGTTGTTGGAAAGGAGGATCCAAGGAATGTTGTCACCAATACTGGATGGGAAACAAAAAGGATGGTTGTTGTGCTACAAGATACTGAGTGAGTCCCAATGTCTTAATCTTTTGTTAACATGGACATCCATTATTTGCTATTATTAAAAACTTTTCTCTACAAAGCGTATTTTAATTTTTGGAAATTTCAAATGCAGCAACAACCGGATTAACTGTGTCCTTTTTGGCACTATGGTTGACCAGATTGTTTCATTCATTCAAAAGGAACATAACGAGCCTCTGATTGCCATTGCTCAATATTTTAAGGTCTCTAGGTAGAAGGGTAAGGTTTTTCAGCCTGTATTGAATAGACTTCCTAAGTTTATTACTGGAAATGAGAGGGAATAAATAGAGTCATCATCTATATATCTATATATGTAGGAAACACCTCCATACAGAGTAACTTCGAGCTTTCAAAAGTGCACTTCAACCTGCCTTCTAAGGAAGTGGTTGAGTTTAGAGAACGCTTAGCCGTTGCAGGGCCAGTGCTATCTAGCAGGATCAGCCAGGTTCACACTGATGGGGCATTGTCAGCTGTGGACGAGCTTATTAAAGGAAGGGCCACAGTCCAAACTATAGAGGAAGTGTCTATGTTTGCTAAGGTGCCGTGATACATTATCTTATCAAAGAATGAAAGTTTTTAAGAATGTGTTTCTAGAGGGCTAATTATACATTTTTCTCAAGAAGGTGAACCTTGGATTGCAGTGAAGTTTGAGGCATTGAATGTGGGAAGCATTGACTGGTTTTACACTGCGTGTGTTGGATGTAAGAAGAAGGTTTTTACAAGAGATGGGGCCAGCTCTAACGGCAAGCATTGTGATAAAGATACCGGTGATCGTGTCGACAGGTTGATCCTTAAATTTCTTACTTTTTATTTGTTTATCGTGTTGTGCTTAAGACCAGTTTGGATTCATGTTTTTATTTGTTATTGTTTCAGGTATAAGATAGAGGTCATGGCAACTGATGATACTGGAAGCATTAACCTGCTGTTGTGGGATAGAGAGGTTAGGATGCTATGTGGGAAGCCAGCAAGTGAGGTTAAGCACGAAAAGGTCGGAATAAGTTTGGTTAGAGCTTAAACCATGAATTGAAACTAATAGAAATGTGAATTGTTTTCTTCATCAGGCTAATTGTAATGTTTTGATAGTGCAGCTCGGAGAGGAGGATGACTACCCTAAAACTCTAAATAAGATGCTGGATAGGCAGCTTCTTATCAGGATTCATGTTAGGAATTCAAACATCACAGAGATCATGTTTACCCTGTTATCAAGATTATTGATGATGTTGAGGTAATTGGGAAGTGCACACCAGTTAAGGGTGCCATCGATGTTGAGGGGAATGTTGATGTGGTATGTCCCTAATCTTTCTTGCCTCCATTGTCCCGATTTTCTTATTAGAATTAAAAAAAATATTCCTAATCTTGATGTAAAGAGTTTTCATGTGCATTATATCAGGGAAACACAAGCTCTTTATCCCCTGAAAATGTTGGGAATGCGGTCAATCTTATTTCTGATAGTTATCCTCACTATAGCATTGTAATACCAATCAACAAACTCTCAATTCTTATGTGTCTTAAATATTAGATTTTGGTTTAGTTGTGTCATTAAAATTTTCTGTGTTGCATGTGGAACAGGATGATTTGGCTGACTCTGTTTCTACCATTGATGCAAAGACCCCGGGTTCTACAGCTTCCACAACATTCAGTACCCAATCCCCTCTCATGACTCAGCCTGATGATGATAGTATAGTCCTCCCAAATCGGTCTAAGAGGGCTAGGGTGAAGAAACAGAAGTTCATGTTTGAAGAAGATGATTGTTGAGAATCAAACTGTTTAGTAGGCAGAATGGATTTTGTAATTTTATTTAGACATGAGTAAAATGAACTAATGAGTTGGTCTTGCTGAAAACTATGAATCCAATGTTTGAACAATGGGTTGAATCAAGGAGTGAGTAATTTTTTTGCTGAACATTGATTACCTAAAGGATGATTATGTTTTGCAAAATGGTTTTCAATGAAATATTGAGTAATAGTTGATTGCTGAACATTGAATTGATTACTTTTAAGAAAATTAAATCATAGCAAATAGATGACTATTGAATTGCTTACTTTTAAGAAAATTAAATCATAGCAAATAGATGACAAAGGTTTATTTGTTCATGAAGGTTTAAATAATAAAATATCTTGAAACTTTAACTTTGTTGAAAGCATAGCTATATAATACTTTAAAATACAGTTTGAATCTCCATTACCTTTAAGGTGTCTATCAAAAGAAAGTTTGATTTAGCCCCAAGGGTTACACCAAAATAGGCACTGACAGTAGTTGTAAAGGAGGTCATAGCTGTCAAACCAAACCAAAAAGTTTAAGCATGGTATTAAAATTACTCACATGACAAAACTTTGTAGACACCAAATTAGTCACTTCCAGTCCTGCCAAATTGTAATGATAAAGGTAGATCATCCTTTGGTTGAGGTGGTCTTGGAATGTTGACCCTGTTATGGTGTTTAAGTTCTGAACCTCATCAATATAGCATGAAACAGATATGACAAAACAAATTTGGGATTTTTACAAAAAGGAAAAAAAGTTGTATTTATTATAAAAATATGAATACTAGATAGTTGTGTCTAATCTCAAAGCTGTTTATAGTATGACGTGTGTTCAGTATGTTTTCATAAACATGTGAAAATCCTAATTTTTGTTGTTAGCAAAGCTGGATGTATCTGATATACAATTACACGAAAGAAGTCACTGCGGGCACTAGGATAGCATGCCATAGATGCCAAACCAATCTGATTCAGATATCCAAAACTATATCACTATATATTTAATCAATATGTGGACTTTGTGGATACCTATATATCATGCTACAAAATAGTTTTAATCTTATTAGTTTTGGGTATCTTCAATGACACCAAAATAGTCATTGCCAGACCCTACAAATCGTATTGGTTACGTCCATCACCCTTTTATTGAGTTTGAGTAAGACACATGAACAAATAAACCTTGGTAGGTTCTGAAACATTGTGAGTATGATGAAACATATATGACAAAACAAATTATAAGTGGATGTCAACAGGGAAAAAAAATTGATTTATTAAAAAAAATATGCACAAGGTCATTGTGTCTAATCCCAAAGCTTCTTAATGCTATGAGGAAATGAAGTTAACTTTTCCTTATGCTATATATATATAACGAAAAAGTTGAATGCTTTAAGGTACTCTTTTGGTTCTGCGCGTAGAATTTCACCAAATCAGGCACTGCGGGTACTAGGATAGCATGCCATAGATGCCAAACCTATCTGTTTCAGATAACCAAAATGTACCTCTATCTTATAATGGTAAAAAATAAGTGGAATATTGATTACCCTTATATATAATGTAAATGTAAATAAACTCTGATTTGGTCAAGGGATGGAACACAGATCTGCCATATGGATCTGCTAAAGCTAGAGCACCCTTTTGTTCTATTTGAGTTGTGCTGGTTGAGTCTACAAAGGTTGTTCAGTCCTGAACCTGCTCTGCATACCATGAAACAGGAATCACAAATCAAAGTAAGACCTATTGAATAATGTAAAATCAAATTGGTGCTGTGTCAATCAATAAAGTCATCAAAATTTTGTAGTAGTAGTACCCAAAGCTGTTTATAGTAGTAATTGTGTTCAGTCAGTTTTCATTAAGCCATTTTATTTTCTCCTTAAAGGTAAATGCTTTAAACTTTAGTGACCAGTGTTGCATCAAACTGCTATAAACTTTGATGCCATTTTTATTTTTCCTTTAAGGTAAATGCTTTAAAGTTTAGTGACCAGTGTTGCATCAAACTGCTATGGACACCTAAATAGAGTCTGCTTTTATTTGGTCATCTGTGGCATGTTATTCTTTGGATTAGCATTGAACAAAATCGAGGTCTGATTTTTAACTAAATGTATATAATTGTCCACAGCAGACTAAGTTTAAGCTACTATTAGTAGAGTCAAACCTAACCGGCACAGTTTAAGTTTATAGATATTTAGGTGCAACACATGTAATGAATGAGAATCAAACAAGCTTGAAATCAGTTTACTGGTCCAAGAATTTGTACATGGACATATAGTCATATCTATATCTATATCTATATATATCTATATATATTCTAATATATTCTATATATATATTCTATATATATCTATATCTATATCTCTATATCTATATATCTATATTTTATATATATATATATATATATCTATATACTAATATAATTATAATTAATAAGTAATATTTAATATAATATATATATATATATTATATTTTTAGAGCTCCCTCAGCTTGAAAATAGGAAAATCCTCGAGGAATTATACTGCTGTAAAGAGACCGATTGTTTGAGTTATACACTGCCATCATGAGTCATACACCAACACCACCTCATCCTTTGCCAAAGCTTGATGATGAGATTCTGTTGATGATATTTGCCAAGACCGATCCGAAGACTGCAACAAAGTGTAAGGCTCTAAGCAAAAGGTGGAATTTAAGGCTGGGATCCCCATTATTTGCAAAGCAGAACTACAAGGAGAACAAAGACAAGAACATGCAGGTTGTTGCAACTTTGGCGTGTCCTGGGCGTGGTCAACACTGCTTCTCCATGGTCAGGGTTGACATGCAGACCAAGCTGCAGAGCCAGGGCAAGGTACCTGATCCAATCGGAAACTTCAACAGTTTCCAGGTTATTGGATCCTCCAATGGTCTTTTGTGCGTCAAGTTTTCATTGGGGAATGTTCATTCCGCGCTTGCAGTGTGGAATCCCCTCACGCGGAAGAGACTTATCATTCGTGATCATTCAACCAAGCATAAGAATTTTGCTATCTCTGAGTATGCATTTGGTCACATATTTGAGACCCCGTATTATGCCATTGTTCATGTTTCTAAGAAAAGATATTCTGACACAACCATGTCTTGGAGTCTATATTCAAGCCGAGCTAAGAACTGGGAATGCAAAGGTTCATTTGAAACCATATTTGACAAACTGGGTCCAACTTATGTGGTGCACAGGGGCGTGGTCTACTGGATCGGTTGGCAAGGAGTAGCCATACCAAAGCCAAAATGCATAGTTTCATTCAACCTTAGAAACAGAATTTTTGTCCAAGAGGTTATTCCACAAAGGGTGAAGAGCAGGTTCCACACTCTAAGCATTGTCAAAGATGAGGTTGCATTCGTTTCATCATTTTATGCTAGCCAGTTTAAAACGGTGGTGGATGTATACCAAGTGACTCGCATCGGATCATGTGGTTTAAGCTGGGGGAAATTATTTAGGATTCCTTCTATGAGTGTGCCCTTTACTCCTACCATGTTTGTTGGTAGATATATGTTGAATGTGGTAGAGTCACGATCAGGTCCATACAATGCAAATGATGCAGAACGAACTGATTTACTCATAGCCAAGCATGATTATGAGGCTGATAGAAGCCAGGATTTGCTCTGCACTTCATGGGATGAAATTGTCCACCTAAACACAGTTATTGTGCACTCACCTGGAATCTACACGGTTGAATAGGTTCTTCATTGCACTCAAATGGAAACAAAAGGCTTTGTTAGGGGGATTTTTAGATGGGCAATATTCCAGGGAGTATTAGGTAGAAGAAGTATTTTCAGGGTTGTGAAGATGGGTAATCTACTCACTTTTCTTTTATTCAGTCTTTAATTCCATGAATCGGTCATGCTCAAGCAATGTATCTTTTGTTAAAAGATTTAGATTTATTAACTTTGTGTATCTTTTAATGATGTTGTTTAATCATTATTGTGTTCTATTTACTTTAACAATGTGTTGATCCCCTTGATGTAGTCAAATCAGCATTCACTTGAGTTTTTTATCGTGCTAACAAAGATATATGTTAGGTTTATACCTAAATTTATATCCTACAATGTGCTTAACTTATAATGAATAGAGTCAGCCTTAATAAAATTCACACATGTTCGCAGAATACTTCAATCAAAGTAATTGGACTATTGACATGTTTATGAATTATAGTTATGTAAGATTAACCAATAGGAAAATTCTAATTTGTTTTTTATCTACAAAATTTAACTATTGCCCTTTGTCATGTATATAAAGCTTGACATGTGATCACAAGAACAAAATCCAACACATTGGACTTTTGACATGCTTAAGAATGTGGCTGTTTAGTAATAAACTATTTGGTTTAGGTTTCATAGGCATGTCAAAGTTAAACTATGTGGCTGTTTAGCTAATTTTGTATAATGAGAATTATATGTTTGAATTGCATTGGGCCGTGAGCTTTGAGAAACTTTCACATTTTAGTATGTCGTCAGAATTTTAGTAAAAGGACGACTCTTAGTATCTATATACCAATATGGCAATTCAGATTTGACATATTGGTTAAATATTTTTTTTTATAAAGTGTGAAGGCTAAAAAACTATACATATAGGCACTCATGTCAAGTGATTAGATATATACAATGAGTATATCACCATTTCATATTTCATATAATTAAATAGGTGACTCACCTTCGTTGAAGATGGTGATTTTTGAACCAAGCTAAACTTTTTCCTTTTTACTTTTATCAGGTTCTCATATCTACAAGACATACATATTTTTCTGATTAGCTTACACAATTACATGCTTTAAAAATCATGTCAGAAAATATTTAACTTATTATTATTTTAATTTCAATTACTCTAAATGCAAAGTTGTTATATTTTATACAATACCAACTTTTTGGTCTATACCCAATAAGTATAAGTAACGCTTTTAAAAGCATAGAACCTAATAGGAAATGAGTTTTGTTCAAGGATTTCATATCATGAATCATGAATTAATGAATTAATGAATTAATTGAAAAAACATGTATTCTACTTTTTGTCTTTTTTGCATAATAAGATGATGAAATACAACAGCCTATATTAATGATCTAACTCAGCTTGAAGCTAACCACACAATCACTTTCATTTCCTCACAAATGGAAACAACACCAAAGAGGAACAAGCATTCCATGAGCCATGCACACACTTCCAATTTTATCCTAACAAACAGCAACATCAACCTTCCATTTCTCGGTGAAGATGCTTTGTTCAATATTTTTGTGAGGTGTGACCCAAGAACGGTTGGTAGAGTGCGATGCACGAGCAATACATGGAGATGGCGTCTTAGAGTGCCAGAATTTGCTAGGCTTAACTGGACTGCCAATGATCATCGCAGTTGTACTGCTTTGGTTGGGTATGGATACAGCTCTTACGGTGAGAAGAGCCACTGGGCCACTCAAGTCAATGCGGGTGATGGATCTTTGAACGTTGTACGTCTCCCTTTTGAAATTATAGAAGCTGGCTACTTCACCATTATTGGCTCTGACAATGGCAACTTATGTCTGAAGTATGCCCACACTGGGGAAGATATGGAGATATTAGTTGTGAACCCATTGACAAAATCAGTGGTGCATATCGATGATCAATCATTCAGATTCCGCTTTTGTCATTTATCTGTCTATGCTTTCGGTTACCTCAAAGATTCAACTGAGTTCCGTGTTATCTATCTCTACAAGGATAGGTACAAGGATAAGAACCTGAAATGGATGTTGTGGAACTCTTGCCTCCAATGCTGGAAAACCAGGGGTGTCTATATCACTGAAATTGTAAAAGTGAGACCTACATCCGTTGTTGTGGGAGGTGTTGCTTTCTGGATTGGCTGGGGTGGATTCTTCAACTTGGAACCCATCCATCTGCTCACCTTTTCACTAGAGGAAGAAATTTTTTTCTAGGAACGGATTCCACAGGACAAGATTAACACTTACAACACAATCACCAAGATCAACAATGAACTTGGATTCATCTCCTACCAGGATAGTGGCATGAAGAGGAAAGTTGATGTATGGAATATATCTTTTACGGAGGAACACAACTTTTTGTGGCAGAAGCTCTACCATGTGCAGGACTTTGGCATTCCTTACACTCCAAGCTTTTTAAATGGTAATGATATCATATTTCTTCTTCACACCTCCACCTCACCAAACGGTTCAAATGATGATATAAGGAATGAGGTTGTTATTTCAAAAATCAATGGTACTGGAGGTGACAGGGAACTAATCTACCATCAAGGATGGCAAATGAGTACCTTCGTCAAAAGCATCACCTGCCATAGGGATGGATTTTTCGAATTCGATGATTAAGTTTGGTGATGTTCTTTTGAGTAGTTCATAGTGTTACATTATAGTATCAGTCCTTATTTAGTTGATATTGCTGCTATGGAATATTTTATAGGATATGAATTTATGTTTTTTTGCAAGCTTAGGTCAGTCTAGCTTAAGGTTCATTTGATCTCCATGTAGGAGTGTTACAATTATATTTTAAATTCCAACACCAGTTGTACTGAAGTCAAATATCTTAGTTCATTATAATATTATTCGCTATGCTACCTTATATGATTTTCATTCTTACTTTGTATCCTCTATTACACTGATGGAACTATACATAACAAGGTTTTCTGGCAACTTAGCTTACAATCTATATAAATGAAAGATGTAGACTTCATTAACTCCATTAATTAAACACCCTGAATGTGACTTATTTTCAAATTTTTAAAGACAATAGAAACACAGCATTGAATCAGGAGGTGAAAATTTGTCAACAACAATTATGAAAGATCAAATGTGACTTATTTTCAAATATTATAGAATAAATAAAATTGAAGTTTCCCTCCCAAAAATTGGCATTATTATATTATTTAGTTTTATTGTCTTTTTCATAGGTTGGTGCTATTGTGAATATAAACGGAAGGAAATAGTCAACTTATCATTTGACCTCACTAAAAAATTTCAAGTAATTATGTGAGACATAAACTTATTGTAATATGATATAAGAGAGAAACTAGTCAGATTGGCACAAACGTTTGGCAACTATGGAAGAGTCACCCAGCTCTACCTCAGGGAAAGGAAAGAAAACTATCAACCATGAAAGAAGGAAGAAAGTTAGAACAGAACAGCTCAATAACATTGAGCACACCACAACTACACCCGTAACTGGTCTATCAGCAAGTTCCCCTCGGTTCTTATCTCCAAGCCAAACTCAAATATCCTTAAATGCTAAGAACAAGAGGAAGGTTGGTCAGATTTTCCATTCCCCGTTACAAGAGATTACAAACATCGCAGCCAATCAAGAGTTAAATGGTACTCATAAAGTAAAGTCTTTTTTCGTTTTCAAGTTTTAGAGAAGTTATTCTATCTATACTAATGGATGAGTGGAATATTTTGTAATCTTATGAATGTAGATACTACTTCAGCAGTTGAGGAATCCTACACCATTTTCACCAGTCCAAACAAAGAGAACCTTTTTCATGGTCAGAGTCAATCGCAGTATCCATCGATGAATGACATATCTGAGGTTACAAATCAGGACAAACAAGATTATCCAGAATATGCAAAATCAGGTGTTTCGCTCATGAGCTTTATCAAATCTTTTTTCCTTTGCTTTTTTTTTTGATACTTTAACCTCAATATTAATATGTCCTGACTAACCAGAATGTAAATATCATTTGTAACCATGTCAGTTAATTAAAAACTTCCATCTTGTGCTCTATATGCAGTTAACTCTAAGAAGAAAAAACTAGAAAGGTATACTTTACCAAGGGAGCAAACAGTTTTGAATGGCCGAATAAATGAACAAGGTTCAACTCACCTCACTTTCAATTTAAATGCTTTCTGTCTCAACTTAACAATAGTTAAGAAAATATCTAGATGCAGATTCACAAGACATTATACAGAGTCAAGTGTTTAATATTGGAACCTCTACATTGTTAACGAGCAATGAAGGTATCTTTTACAATTACCTAATTAGGTGATATACTTAGACACTTGATTGAATGGGAGTGATTAGAGCAATGTTAATTTTTATAATAAAGTTAGACCAAATTTAAACTTTCTATAATGTTATAAATGTAGGAACCACTTCTCCAGAGAAGGAGAACATATTCCATGGTCAGAGTAATTCCAACTATTCATCAATCAACGACATATCTGACATTACAAATCAGGACAAAGAATTATCTCCAGAATATGCAAAATCAGGTGCTTAACTCCAAAGCTCTATCCATATGTTTTTAATTTGTGGATATGGCCGATAAACTACTAATGTGGATGAACCTTTTTTCCTTACATAGTTTAACCTCACGATCATGGAATCTATTGAATAACCAGAATCTATTGAATAACCTATGCAGTTAACTCTAAGAAGAAAAGACATGAAAGATACACCATACTAAGGGAGAAAAGAGTTGTCAGTGTCCGAGTAAATGAAGAAGGTTATATTCCCCTACAAAGGATATTTGAATCAGGTAGCTATATACTCGATGAAAACACATTTTTATACATGAAGTTTTTTTAAATGTATACATTAAATAGTAGATCCATTAATGACAATACAAACTAAAATCTGAATTAACAATGGTTTATTCAACTGATGCCTAGGATCCTCTTCAAAGTTGGTTAGAAGAACAAGAAAGAATAATCCAAACAAGAGTAAGTACATGACCTGTTATGTACTATTTTTGGATGCCATGAAGAAAACAATTTTTTACTGCCCAATTATAAGTTATATTTTATAATAATTTCATTTTATTTCAGAAATTGAATCAACCACTAATGTTAGACGGCAGACGACAAGAAACATGAATCCATCTGAAAGTTAGTTTTTTGTTTTTTTAGCTCTTCAAAATTAATTCAAATCAATGTTTTTTTAAATATTCAGAAGAGTAACAGAATAGTTTAGAATATAGCCTAACCTGAAATGTACTTGCCTATTTTTGTTACTACTCAACCTACTGGAATATGGGACAACCTATCCATGTGTGTCAATATTGCCAAGCATTGTTTTGGTATGATGAGAGAACTAACAAGCACCACAACACAAACGATCCAAAGTTTCCTGTTTGTTGCAAAGTAGGACAAGTTCAACTATCACCGCTACAGGATGCACCAAGAGTTTTATATGATTTAATACACCAAAACAATGATAGGGGAAAACACTTTCGTGATAATATACGATCCTACAACACAATGTTTCAATTTACTTCAATGGGAGCAAAAGTTCAAAAAGGAAGAAATAACAGTCGGGGGCCTCCTACTTTCATCATTTCTGGCGAGAATTACCATATGATTGGTAGTTTATTACCTGAACAAGGGGCGACTGCGAAATTTGCACAGCTTTACATATTCGACACGGCCAATGAAGTGAAAAACAGGATGTCATTTTTAAGGCAAGTATTTTTCTGAAAGTGTTTCTTACAACATGCAATATTGATTCATATTTTTTTATTGATAGTTATATGAATATCTTTCTTATATAAAACATAAAAATATTGTCATAAACAGGGGTTCCGAAAACAATCAAATTCATGAATAGATAGTGTCTGATCTCAAATACATGTTAGATGAACACAATGTATTGGTGAAGGTATTTCGCATGGTCAGGGATACAATGCGTGCCCAGAGAAGCCCATCCGTCAAGTTGAGACTTCTAGGCAAACGAGGCAAGGATGGCCGCAGATATAATGTTCCTACTGTCAATGAGGTTGCAGCCTTGATTGTTGGTGATTTTGATATCAACAGGACAGATAGAGATATTATTGTAGAAACTCAAAATGGGAAATTGCATAGGATCAACCAGCTTAACCCCGCCTATCTTGGATTGCAATATCCCTTGCTTTTCCCATATGGTGAGGATGGATACAAGGAGGACATTCAACTCACGAAGAAGCCGTCTTCATCTGATGGAGGTCGTCAGGATATTTCAATGAGAGAGGATTTTGCATTCCGGATCCAAGAACGATCCGGAGATTGATCCCCTTTGATGTATTCAAGGAGATTGTTTCAACAATTCATTGTTGATGCATATTCAATGGTAGAGTCGTCCAGACTTAACTACATACGACTAAAGCAAGATAAGTTTAGATGTGAAATGTATAAGGGTTTGAATGACGCGGTGTTAGCAGGTGAGACACGACCATCATCACGTGGAAAGCGCATTATACTCCCCTCAACTTTTACCGGCGGTCCACGTTTCATGATACAAAATTACCAGGATACAATGGCTATCTGTCAAGTTGTTGGATATCCCGACCTTTTCTTAACATTTACATGCAACCCGAATTGACCTGAACTAGAAGAATTCTTACATCCCAAAAATCTGAACCCCGAAGACCGCCCCGATATGGTTGTTAGAGCCTTCAAAACTATGTTGGATCATCTAATCATGGATATTAGGCGGAATGCTATATTCGGAAGAGTTGTTGCAGGTACCATAACCATATATAAAAAATAAATATTTATCACAATTTAAGTTCATAAGTAAGGTTTAATAAATATTTCGATATCTTTCAATAAGAGATTAACAAATCCATGATTGTTTAAGATGAAAGTGCAATAATATTTAGGTAACTTGGAAGGTAAGCAAGCCAACTCTATCATGACACTAAAGTTGATTATCTAAAAAAAATATTAGTTATGAATATTTCAAGTTTATTAAGAAATGTTCTATGTTTATTGATTTCAGTTATATACACAATAGAATTCCAGAAGCGTGGTCTACCTCATGCACACATACTTATCTTCCTCCACAAGGAAGATAAGTATGCAACTGCAGATGACATCGATCGCATCATTTCAGCAGAAATTCCAGACAAAGATACTGATCCTGAATACCACGAAGCTGTTGAGACGCACATGATGCATGGACCGTGTGGGAACCTCCGGAGAGATTCTCCGTGCATGGAAAATGGGAAATGCATTCGGCATTTCCCAAAGAAGTTTAACTAGACAACTACAATTGATAATGAAGGTTACCCTGTATATAGACGTCGAGATAATGGCATAACAATTTCAAAATCTGGGATAGATCTCGATAATCGATATGTAGTACCCCACAATAGGTTCTTACTTCTGAAATATGGAGCTCATATAAATGTGGAGTGGTGTAACCAGTCACGCTCAATTAAGTACCTATTTAAGTATGTCAACAAGGGTAATGATCGGATCACAGCGTTGTTTTACAACAGCAATGGTTCAGGGGATGAAGTCAACAACGTTGATGAAGTCAGTATGTATTATGATTGCCGGTATATATCCCCATGCGAGGCTGCTTGGCGCATCTTTGGATATAACATTCATTTCAGGGATCCATCTGTTACACGATTGGGGTTCCACCTTGCTGGAGAACAAAACGTTGTTTTCGAAGATCATGAAGATCTTGAGGAAGTTGTGAGGGAAGCAACTGTCAAGGAATCTATGTTTCTAGCATGGCTTCAGATTAACAAAACAAACGAAATTGCTAGGCAGCTAACATATGCAGAATTTCCTCAAAAATTTGTTTGGCATGCAAGGGAAAGAATATGGGCTCCGCGGAAGTCACATTCAGTTGTTGGGAGGCTGTTCTTTGTTCCACCGGGTTCTGGAGAAATGTACTATTTGAGAACTCTATTAAATTATGTAACAGGACCTACGAGCTTTGAGGACATCAGAACTTTTGAAGGAGTAGTATATTCAAGTTTCAGAGATGCATGTTATGCAAGACGACTTCTTGATGATGATCAAGAATATATTGATGCTATTAAAGAGGCAAGTCACTGGGGCTCTGGAAAGTTTCTGCGCAGGCTATTTGCAACCATATTGTTCTCTAAAAGCGCTGAAAGACCAGAACATGTATGGGACAACACTTGGGATCTATTGGCTGAAGATCTCTTGCACAAACAAAGACATCTCCTAAATAATCCTGGTTAGTCACCATTGTATTAAATGTAATATTCACAATAAAAATAAGTTAATCTATTTAACTTCGTTAAATTTTAGTTAAGGCATTGTAAGCAGTTTTTAAGAGGACGTTTTTCCAAGAAATGATATCTAACATTTTAAAAGGTGTGATGCTGACTTTCCATTGTGACAGATTTGCAGTTGTCACAAGAAGATCTAAAAGAGCTAGCTCTCATCGAGATTGAGGATATACTTAGCAGTTACAACAAGCAGCTAAGGGATTTCCCTAACATGCCAATTCCTAGACTTAACAGCTTTGCAAATCAACTTAGACAAGCGAGTGTGAATAGATTGGTCTTAGATGAAATGAGTTATGACCGTTCGCTGTTACAAGCCGAACATGCATCGTATTTGAGTCAGTTAACTGATGAGCAACATCACGTTTATTCAAAGATAATAACTGATGTCAGTAATGAGAAAGGTGGTGTTTTTTTCCTTTATGGCTATGGAGGTATAGGCAAGACATTTGTGTGGAAGACGCTTTCAGCTGCATTGAGATCGAAAGGACACGAGCGGAATAGCTGCACTTTTGCTACCGGGAGGTAGAACTGCGCACTCACGTTTTGCAATCCCAATTGAACTCCATGAAGGATCCACATGTAATATCAAACAGGGTAGTTACTTGGCAGAATTGCTCATCTCGACAAAACTCATTATATGGGATGAAACTCCAATGGTTAATAAGTATTGTGTTGAGGCACTGGACAGGTTACTAAGAGATATAATGAGATTCAAGAATGATAATAGTCTTGATCAGCTATTTGGAGGGAAGGTCATTGTATTCGGTGGAGATTTCAGGCAAATTCTTCCAGTCATTCCTAAAGGTAGCAGACAAGACATTGTGAATGCAACAATTAACTCCTCATATATCTGGGATGATTGCCAGATACTCAGGTTGACTAAGAACATGAGGTTACTACAAGGAGGCAATAATGAGACGGTTGATGACATCAGAGAGTTTGCTAATTGGATTCTAAGCATAGGAGATGGAACCACGGGAGAGACATTAGATGGTGTCCAGAAAGTGAAGATTCCAGATGACATTTTAATCAAGGATTGGGATGACCCAATAGTTGAGATATGCAGGGCTATTTATCCAGAAGCATTCACTGGCTCTAACAATGTATTTGACCCGAAGGAAAGAGCAATCCTTGCTCCAACTCTACAGTTAGTTGATGATATAAACGTTTTTATGATGGGGCTAAACTCAGGTGAGGCTATAACATATCTTAGTTCAGACAAGCCCTGTATATCTGAGGGAACTAATGATATTCTTGCTTCGGTACACACCACAGAATTCATCAATTCCATCAAATGCTCTGGAGTACCTAATCATGAGATAACTCTTAAAGTTGGATCCCCGATAATGCTTATGAGGAACATAGATCATTCAAACGGTTTGTGTAATGGTTCACGTTTAGTAGTTACCAGATTGGGTAGATATGTTATTGAGGCGAGGAGTTTAACAGGTAGAAATATTGGAGAGAAGGTATACATTCCTAGGATGAATTTGACCCCTTCCGATCAACGAATTCCATTTAAATTCCAGAGGAGACAGTTCCCAATCATGCTTTCTTATGCCATGACAATAAACAAAAATCAGGGACAATCCCTCTCTAAAGTTGGACTGCTATTAAAGAAGCCAGTTTTTACCCATGGTCAGTTATATGTCGCCCTATCTAGAGTCACAAACAGAGCAGGTCTTAAGATTTTACTCATGCATGAAGAGGATCCAAACACAACTGATAACGTGGTTTACCAAGAAGTCTTCAGGAACATATCTTAAACACTGAGTGTTACCTATCCTTTTTAGCTGTAAAGAAAGGTATTTTTCCATTCCCAGCTAATGTAATTTTTTTTAAATATTTCTTTTAATGAATTTAGGTGCTTTAATAAGTAGTTATTGCTAACCATTTTATACATAAAAAAGCCAGCTGCGGTTTTCAATTTAATTTTACAAATAGTACTTATATATAATGTTCAAATATCAAATCCCTTTCAATCAATAGTAATTTATGTTATCATTAACATGCTAACTAATTTACTAACCAGGATATTGCTGTTCCAGTACTATATGCTGCCGAAGATCAACCATCTTCTATAACTTGATGGGTGTATTTAGCAGGAACACAGCTACATTGTTCTCCGACATGTCTGAAGTTGAAGATATCCTACAAGTTTTATTTAATGTCAAAATTGACCTTTTTTCAACTGTGTTAAAGTAGTTTCTGCGAACTCTTTTCAAGATTTTGCATTCTGTCTCCGTTTTGAGTTAGTCTCGGTAATTGCTTTATGACACAAAGTGTTTCGACTCAATATGCAGAAGAAATTCAAGAAAAACTGAAGAGAACCAATTGTGTCAACATTCTTTAGTTTTCCAGCACTCCCCAACTTATATTACAATATACATAACTCAATTAACAACAAAAAACAAACACATGCAACATTAACAGAAGAAGGTGGTGGTGAACACATTACCTTTCCCTTTCGCTCCATAAAATTTCGAACTACACACATCTTGAGATTCCAGATCTATGAACTAATTCCAGCTTGCATTATTTCAACTAAGAACCTGATTATAACCAAAAAAATTGAAATCTATTCATTCTGGAACAGAAAAGCACAACAATGATTAATACCTGCGAAAATGAAATTCATAATAGATAATCATATCAATGATTTTTAAAATTTGATAAGTAATATGTTACCAAATTTCAGATCTGGAATCTGAATCTACATCTAATTGAAATCCCTATAAATATCATATGAAATTCTGATTGATGTACTTACCATTGATTCAACTATTACTATTGTTAAACGAAGTAGGACTGAACTTCTCACGACTCATCTTGCTGCAATATCATCTGTAAGAATTTCGTTATCCAAGAAAAACACAAAATAATCAACAAAGAAATATTTGTGTTGTTTTGGTAGTTGGATAGTAAATGAAATTTATGTCTGATCTGTCTGTCGTCTGGGAATATAAAATTTCATTAAAGTACTCTTCGAGGAAGATATTTTTCTGCCTTCTTTTTTTAACTGTGTCTATTTTGGTAGTTGGATAGTAATTGGAATCACATTATATACCCACTGCTTTTATGGTTGTATGGGTGCACACGTAATTTTTGCATTTATTACTTAAACATCAACAAATTGGCATATTCTAAAAGCTAATGTCTATCTATATATATAAAAAAATTACTTTAAACAGGTCTATCTAACTTGGAAGCACACTGTAATTAATTTGTCTGAATCATTAAAACTTAATTAACTTAAGTAACAAAAAAAAATAATTTTGTAAACCACTAGGAGTAATAGACTATTTAAGACATATTAAATCAAAATATTATCCCAAAATTTGTATATTGAAAAGAAAAATTTCCAATTTATCTCTCTCATTAATTAAAATATCACACCAACAATACCCTTTTGTAATAACAAAGGACCACAAGTTTTTTGTCGGCCCATTCAAAGCAAGAGCTACACAACTGGCCAATATTATTTTCATATTTCATGATATAAAAAAACTTCATTGTGTTCATTATTTTTTCATCCAGCCCATTATAGGATCACACTTCCAATTATACTCTATTTAAAGTTCAGTCCACTTAAAAAAAAAATTAACACACATTTAGAAACAGAAACAACCACACGGTGAAGTCCTTTGGGTTTCTTTCAAACAAAGGATTAACGCGAAGTGGATTGTTTCAAACTTAGACAAAATAATTTGGGAGATATTATTCGTTTTGTACTTTCAAAAAATATTAGTTTCACGGATACAATGCCTTCTTTTTAATAAAAACTTTTAACATGAACTAGCCCAATTAAAAGTTTTTGAATAATATTGGTTTCACGGATACAAGCCCCGTTTTTTCCTCAAAACTTTTAACATGAATTAGCACAATACATTTTTTTGATTATTTATGTTTTCATGGGCACAAGCCCCGTTTTTTTTATCAAAACTTTTAACATGAATGAGCCCAATAAAATTCTTGATTAATTATGTTTTCACGAACGCAAGGCCCGTGTTTTCTCCAAATTTTTTTATCCATGTTTAATTAGTTGTTATCAATGTTCTGAAAACCGGACCGGTCATCGAACCGCTCGAGTGAAAGGTTAGAGGTTTTATAGGTCCAACCGATTCAACCGAAGGTTTAACCGTTTTAAATAACCGTTCTATAATAAAATAATATATAAAATAAAAGTAATGATAAAAAATAAAATTATCTCATAACAATATAACGTACAAACATACATTAAAATGTCTTCCAAATTCCAATTATCTCATATCACTCTAAGTCTCAAATACAACTCAAATTCAAATAACAAAACAAGTCTCCTAATACTTTTTCTACTAATATTAACTCTAGCAACCACCTTAGTCCAAATAAGGGATTAGACCTTATAGAGATATTTACACTAACAAAGGAGATTAATCATGACAAAAGGCAGTTCTCACTTCTCTTTAAGCAAATGTGTAAGTGTGACAGTGTGTAACAAATTAGGAAAAAGGATTTTCACAAAAGTAGCACAAGAAAATCAAGATATCAACTACTCTTTGCTTAAATAAGAATATAAGATGATCAGTGAGATACGTCTACATCATTTAAGCTATGAAAACCATATTGATGATGCCGCGGGATACAATTAAAATTCTAAGCATTATGACTTCCCAATGAATATGCTCAGAATAAATGTTAGTAAATAATGTATGTGCAAGTCTTTATGTTTGAAAGTTCAACCTGGTTATAGTATATACAAATACAATGTCATTTTTCTAAACCAAAACTGCGCCAACAACATTTGCAGGTTCTAATCCCTCTGGAACCAATTAAGATAACATTCTTATTTCATTTTTCTAATTCCATCATGATTTGCTCCAAATGTCAAACCTTTTCAAAAATCATCATTGCAAGACACAGGTTTCCTTCACCAATAACAACAAATGAATCGGACTTCAAGATGATGTCACAATTGTAACAATAACTAATAGAGGATTAAATTATTTCATGTATGCAATTACAACAACAACTATTAATAGCATAGCAGTGGCAAGAGCTGTTTATATCAAATGAATCACATTTATATTAAAATGCTTACAACATCAACAGCAAATGTATTAGTTAAACATTTGTAAAATCAATAAAGAAATTTTAGTTAAAAACAGACAAATTCAATGTTTTTGAAAGGTATCCACGCCATTTCTAAAATCAATGAATCTTCTTCCAAACATCGACATGCATTTGAAAGGTACTTATGACCAAAACATTATTCAATAAATGTTGGGTTTAAGAGTTGGGTTACCTTCCGATGGTGATGGCAGCTGTTGGGTGAGGCTGAGTGATGCCAATTAATATCCGGCAGCTTCAACAGTGAGATCCAACAGTGACAGTTCTGAGAACAGTGGAGACATAGGAAATGCAAGGCAGCAACACCGCACAAATAGATGGGAGCATGGCAGCGATGGCGAGCTCTGATAGTATGCTTTTACTGTCACCTTCTACGCCTTCTTCTTCACTCATCGAGGCATCTGCTTCTTTCAACAAAAAGCAAACAATTTTACTCATAATACCCAAGAAAAAAGAGAAAGAACACAGTTTGTGTGCAATATAATTTGTTAAACCTAGAATAATTACTAAAAAAAATCTTCCATGAAAACAAACATGGAAATCTGAAAACCAACCTTCCACCAAGAGGGTATCAACAGTTTCAAAAAGCTGATTCCAACGAAGAGCTTGAGGTCAGGGGAGAAGGTGTGGTGGCTTCAGCCTCCATCGTCAGCCTTCTTCTTCCAAAAAAAATGGGTGGAAAATTCCCCTTCCAAGCAATTGCCCAAAGCTTCACCTATTGACCTTTTCACAACTTCACAATTGTAATCCCTCCCCTGAATTCAAGAAACAAAAAAAAAAAAATTCAAACCACCTAAAAATAGTTCCCAAGGAAAACAAAAGAATCAATTTAAAAACAATGACCAACAAAGTTCCTTCATCTTTTCTAGAGATGAGTAAAACAAAATCACCTTGCCAGAAAAACTAAAGATTTTATCCTAACAGCAATAATCAGCAAAATCAGCAAAATTAGCAAAACAACACCTGCCCTATAGGAATAACAAATCAGCAAAATCAACAATACCTCAAGAGAATCAACAATAGAAATCAGCAGAATCAATCAACAGAAAAATCACTAATTTGTAAACTAAACTAACATCAAATAACTGAATCAGCGACAAAATGTGATAAAGTGAATAAATAAATAAAACCCTAAATAATTAAAAGAAGAAGAAGTAGTTACCGTGTGCAAGGATCGGGAAGACGGCGGTCAAGCAAGGACGGAGATGACCAGGAACGGCGACAACGCGAGGAAAGGACGGACGACGTCGTCGAACCGAGGAGACGACGGCGACAGATAAGCGAGGGAGACGAGGGAGAATCCGGCGACGATGGAGAAGCGGCGGTGATGGAGTAGCGACGGCGACAGAGTGTTGACGGCGATGGAGATGGGGGAAGGGCTAGGGTTCCTGGCTTTCTGCCGTTTTAGAAAAAGAAACAAGGAATGAAGGAAGTGTGAGGTTTGCCAAGGCTCGAGGGATGCCTAATTATTTTGTTTTTTTGTTTTTTTTTTTTTTTAAAGAGAGAAACGACATCGTTGGATGAAAATTGTGGCTTTCTTCAGAAAACCAGCCGAGTCCCGGTTTGATCCGAACCGGTTTTCAAAACCATGGTTGTTATAACACAGCTTCATTTTAACATGATCACAACCCAGTTTTTCCAAAAGTTTGTACACACGGAATTGTGAATCAACCCGCGCGTACACGCGGGTCTGCAAACTAGTATATAATTAATAATGACTTTCTTAAATTTATATTATTGGTTCAAATATTTAAGGAACACAATAATGTATATAAGCCCATGATTAATTAACAACTAAACATAAAATACCATCTCAGAAAAATAATGGATTTAATTTATATTGGTTAACTTGATTATCATATTATTATATGTGAATTTTTTTAAAAAATAAACTTAACTATTAAGTTTGACTAAAACTAGCAGTAGTAGCAAGTGAATTGCATTTTTGTATCCTTATAAATTTATCAATGTTTCAAATAAATTAGTGATTATTCATATAAAAATTATCACTAAAGCTTAAATCTATTAGATATATAGTTATATATAAGTGATTTCAATGATTAAAGAGAACTTAATTAATAATACACTGTACTCTCATGTATTAAATTTGTTATTTCTCACATTATTTTTTTTTCGATAGTTTGGGTACAATAGACCCCGAAGGATAGTTACAAAAGCCACACGAATGCAACAAATGTCACATTGTATTTCTCACATTATTTTACCTCACAATTTTTTAAATACATGATTTTGTGACAAATTAATTATATCCTTTTAAATACTACACCAAATATATAAACCAAATAGTTCATAATCATTTTAGGGTCAAAATTATTTATATATATGTACCTTATGTGAGGCCAAATCATTTTTGAGTCTAGCAACAACTGATGAAAAAGCTTGTAAAATTGGTGGAATATTATTATTAGAAATCCAATGAAGCGTTTCTTCAGCAGTAATATGTAAACAACAACATTATACCAATTAAAATTTAATAACACTTTCATATTGAGGTACGTATACTTTATATCTCCAATTAAACTTAGATATTAATTATTTCATTCCATCACAGTTTTTATCATTAAATTATGCAAGAAGTTATCCTAAGTTTTATTGTAAGAGTTGTTGTAAGCTAAGTCATTTATATCATTATTACAAACCTTTCTTGCTCCGTTTTCTTTCAAGATTAACATTCCTTTTTCTCTCTACGCAAGCTCAATTTTAATACCTTTTGGGTTGCATCTTGTGGTTGATACTTATGATATTTATTATTAGCTCTTAACAAAGACAATTAGAAGGTTTGATTTTAGTAAAACAAGAATTCACTTTGGTATATCGCATAGTTGTGTAGCAATTTTTTCAAGAAATAAATTTTTTAATAGGAGAAAAATAAAATTTTGATAAATTTATATATTATAAGACAATAAAATATTCTTAAAAAAAAATCTATGTATTCATATATCTATACATTCATTCATGTATTTTTACATCTAATAGGTCACGCACCAAGCACAAAAATAAACAAGTTTAGCACATAAATTTTAAGCATAAAAATAATGATTCTAACACTGAAAATTTGAGTCACATAAAAACATATTATAAGTTATTTGTTTTTTTTTTTGAAATGCATGTATAGATACATGTACATGTATTATAAGACAAATTAATCATTTTTTTTTCATAACGTTGCTTAAAATTAACTTGTTTTTTTATTTGATAGAGGAACCAAATTATCCTCTTATAAAACGCACAAATAACAATCCCGTTGGTAAATTAATGACCACTTAAGATAGTTTCTTTAGTCATCGCTCTCATCAGTAATCACAAAAACACGTTAAAAGAAAAATCTATTCATCTTATGAAAATATTAGAATAATGGATTCTTTTTAAATTTTTTAAAAATTAATTTGTCAGATATGATCTTTTATCATTTAACATCAATTTTTTATAATTTTTTATTTAACTTAAAGAGCGAATAATGAAAAACCACGGTAGCAGCGACGACGGGAAGAGAAGAGGAGGAGACGACGACAACAGTGACGACGATGATGGAAGGAGGAGAAGGAGAAAAAATCTGGTTCTTCTTTTTTTAAAAAAATTTGTTTCTGTTATTCAATAAAATCCGGTTATATTCTTCAGTGAAATGCATTTCATTTTTCAACGAAATCTAGTTCTATTTTTCAACGAAATTCACTTCTTTTCTTTATAAAATCCGATTTTGTTTTGATTGTTGTTTTATTCTTCTTCTTCTTCTCACCCTCTTTCTCTACTTCTGTTTTCATGAAAATTCAGTTATGTTTTTATGAAAATTCACTTCGTTTTTTCAAAAATCCAGTTCTGTTTTACATGAAAATATGGTCCTGTTTTTTTATGAAAATCCACATCATAATGATGAACAGAAAAAAGAGGGATGGTAGAAGAGCTTGAAGACGAGTAAGAAGAAGAGGCGATGACGACAATGACGGCTGCAACGACATCGATGGTGGCGGTGGCAGTGACAACACAATAACAGAGAAGAAGAAGGAGAAGAAGAAGAGGCGGTAGTGCATATATTTTCATGCTCTTTTGGTGAGAGTAGGTTAGAAATACTTAATTGAACTTATTAGTAAAATTGCTTAAATATGTAGTATTACTATTTGTTATATTATGAGTTTATATATGTTTTTTTCTCTGAATGTTTTGTTATTGAAAATGAAGGATCATGTATGAGGACATTTTTTACTGTAAGTTTAAAATTTTAAAAATTCTCTTAATAAAAGATTATATTGTTTTTTCTTTTTTTGTCTCTCTCAATAGCATGCCGCCCCAATAATAAAAAGATTATATTGTATTATTATCCAATCCTTCCTTTCACTAGCAGGAACCGAGTCAGAAGATCAAAATTAAGAAACAACCTTCAGTATCCCCTGGCTTTAGGCCCCTGTTTTTGTAAATTGTAACCATTCGCTTCATAGTTTCCAAGCCACAATTGGTTAGGCTGCCATTTCTGTTATTCTGATTAAATTTAGTTACTGTTGTTATACTGGTCTAAACAGAATTAGTTAGGTTTCTTATTAAATTAAAGACTCTTTTGCTCTATGCTAATGAACTGATTCAAGGCTTCTATGTATTATATATAGGGTAACATCGATTGAATATTACTCCTTGCAAATGAAATTATATGCCTTTTCTTGTGACCTACATTATATTGTTCAATACAATTCTTTCTGATGAAGCATTTAATAAAAGAAAAAAAAAGTAGTAGTTTGAATATAAGACTAGCTAACAGCAACCACATCAACTTATTTTATTCTTTGACAAATTAAATGCTTGCTTACACCAATTTGCTAGGCAGAAAAGCTCAAAAGCTAACAATACAAACAAACCATAACAGAAAAGAGATGGAGAAAAATATATATGTACATATAATTGAAGACTAAGGCCAAACACTCTCCCATATCATTATTTGATTTAATTTATTTCTCCGTAAAAGTGCTACACGATCACGGGATCGAAAAGTAGTGCCACAATATGGTGTTTCAAGAGTGCACAATCTGTTCAGAGAATAGCCAACAGCATGGTAGATACAATGGCAAAGAAAGCAGCTATTCAAGGTCTTCCTCATGCAAAATGGTTCTCCCCTGAATTGATATGCTTCCTGCTCTAAGAGAGGATAGCTCTGATCTTTAGTTGGTGCGCTGTAATTTAGACAAAAAAAAAAAGAGTGCACAATCTGTAAACTTATCCTCATAGTTTCATATAGAAACTCACATTTACTTGCCGAATTAACAATGCAATCAAGAACTGGCTTTAGAATATCTTTAATTAACTTGATGTACTCTTCATTCATATTCTTCTAAACAATTATTAATATCATTTTTTTTTACGAATTCATAGGCCTCCTTTTCTGAAAACTCATATTGCTTCGTGCAACATTCTACTGCTCGAACTGTCACAAATAACGACGGTTTGTAACTATCACAATATTCTAATACTTGTGACAATTTTTTTATATTTGGTGACTATTTTAAATAGTTAACTGTCACTAAATTACTAATTTCTGTGACAAATTTTTTTTTTTGTATTTAGTGACTATTTTGGATCAACATTATAGTTCCAAAATCATATTTTTTGTTTATTTATTATTATATAAATTATTTTCATTATAAATTATATAATTCCATCATTAGAAAATACTATAATAATATCAAAGATTCCGTTATTAAAAGTAGAATTAAAAAAAAGAAACATCATATTTAAAAATATAACATATATAAAAAGTTTTTCATACATTTATCCTAAGAAATCATAACTTTCAAGCAACAAGTCTGATCTTTGTCATGTTTCATAATATGTAAATTCAAACAAAATAACTCTAACATAATCCTAATATCCTAATATGTAAAACTAACAACGATTTCAATAATAAAACTTCTTTAAGTGTTGAATTGTCTATTTAGTTGAGATTCATGACTAGCCATGAAAGAAGGTCTTGTCCGTATTGGTGAGTCAAGATCTACCGCATATAGAAGAAAAAAACATTTAGAATAAAATTCCACAGCTTCATAACCTCATTGGGAGGAAGGTACTAGAAAGTATTTTGGAATAGGATACAAATTCCTTTAACCCGTTATTTATATAAAAAGAAATCAAATTATACAATTAGTGATCACCTAAGATCTAATAAAAAAAATATAATGGTCTGATCTACTGGACCTAAATGTAGAAAATAGAAGACTATAAAACATATAAACTACAGTCCTCTTCGCTTTTATTTCCTATCATTTTTATATATATCAGTAGATTCTATTTTTCCCTAAAATCTAAAACCCTAAACCTATATATATATATATATATATATAAAATGTTACGGAATCAACATTAGGGAACCAATAGGAAGCCAATGAGTGTAATTGAAGAAATAGTGAATGATAAAAAGAGAAAAAAAAAAATAATATTGACTTTTTAATATTAACTACCAAGACTTTTTCTTAATTAATTTTAATATTTTATAATAAAAAAGTATTGTTCAACTATGGTATAAAATAGATAAACTAATTTAACATGATTTATTAAATAAGCAGTTATATATATATATATATATATATATATATATATATATATATATATATATATATATATATATATATATATATATATA
>JASCZI010242327.1:9722-31395 GCA_036250425.1 Stylosanthes scabra | reverse complement strand
GAATCATTGTTCTCGAACTCAGCAGCAGATGATTCGGCTGACGAGTAATCAGATTTATCATCTTCAAATTCAGCAACGGATGAAACCTCCAAAGAGTAATCTGAACTGCCATTTTCGAACTCATCAAAAGTTGTTACCACTAACGAGTAATCTGAGTCATCATTTCTAAACTCAGCAACATTTGCATTTTCAGGTGCTTTTCCTTTGGATTTCAACTTTGGACAATCTTTCTTCCAGTGCCCTTTCTCACGACAGAAAGCACACTCATCTTTGGCAACTCTGGCTTTTGACTTCGATCTACCTCTTCTATTCTTTAATTGATTTTTCTGGCGTCCTCTTACCACCAATGCTTCATCTACAATTGCTTGTTTGTTGAGCTTCTTCTCCTGCTGCCTTAACTCATGACTATATAAGGCAGAACAAACAGCATCAAGGGATACACTCTCCTTGCCATGAAGTAATGTGGTCTCCAGATGCTCAAACTCATCGGGTAGTGATGACAGCAACATTAACGCCAGATCTTCATCATCAAACTTCACATCCAAATTCACCAGATCTGCTACTAACTGATTAAATACAGTTATGTGTTCATTTAAAGAAGTACCTGACCGGTAACTAAATCTGGTCTCCAAATGCTTAAACTCATCGGGTAGTGATGACAGCAACATTAACGCCAAATCTTCATCATCAAACTTCACATCCAAATTCACCAGATCTGCTACTAACTGATTAAATACAGTTATGTGTTCATTTAAAGAAGTACCTGACCGGTAACTAAATCTGAACAATCTCTTCTTCTTGAGGAGTTTATTCTGACCACTCTTTTTCAGAAATTTATCCTCCAAAGCCTTCCACAGTTTATGAGCAGAAGTCTCATTTTTCACTGCATACTTCTGTTCTCTAGACAAGCACGATCTGATTGTTCCACATGCCAACCGGTTGATTGTACTCCAGTCTTTCTCATCAATATTATCTGGTTTCTTTTCTTCAATAGCGATGTCTAGACCTTGTTGAAACAAAGAGTCTAGCACTTCGCCCTGCCACATGCCGAAATGACCCGTGCCATCAAATGTCTCAACTGCTAACTTTATCTTTGACAGTTGAAATCTCCCCAAATGATCGGTTGAAAATATTCCACTCGAAGTGGATTTTGTTTCACTTGACGAAGTATCATTTTTTGGTGGATTTGATGCTGCCATTTCAACTCAAATAATAGTATTCAATATAACACAAAACAGAGCCTAGGACGAACCTAAAGCTCTGATACCAATTTGTTGCGGAAACTTGGATAATTTCAATACAAATTAATCCTATGAGCTTTACTATTATAGTAATTCCCAGGACAGATTGGATGAGGCACAATCAAGTCCCACTTAAACCCGATCTCCTTAGACAGAATTTTATTAACAATAAAATTCCCAGGAAAGGCCGGAGGGGAGAGACCAGTCTCACTAATTCCAACCTCCTTAGACAAAACTACTACCACAGTGTTACTCTACAAATTATTTCTACCCAATAACCCACTAACAACAAATATTGAATACTAACAATAAAACACAGATAAATAAACAAATAACAATAAAAGAGAGAAAGGAAAGAACACACCAATTGATAACGGAGTTCGGCCAAATTTTGCCTACGTCTCCGGTCAGCACTACTTGTAGCTGATCCCTTTAATATGTAAATATAGAAGAGATACAATTGTTTGGAATGATCTAAACCTTAGAAATAAGGTTCCTATATATAGGGATACAATACCCCCTTCCTCAAAGTTATATACGATGTGGGGCTAATATATATGCCACCACCACCGTATTCACAATGATTACATATTTGGAACATATTGGTCTCAATTGTGCATAATGATATTAATTATGCCTGAAGTAGTATGTAATTCCTCCGGTGTTTTGAGTTAAGAGTGTAAATGTAAATGGTGCACTGAGGAAATATCTTATATGGCAGCCTGCTTGAATCAAATAATATGAAAGTAAATAGCTGATTCAAGAATTTGTAGAAATCGATAGATAAATTCCCAGAGAACATGTGCATTAAAGTTGTCAGTGGCATTAGACAACCAACTGTGAAAAGAGGATGTTAATTTACATTTTGGATAGCAGGAGTCGTGTTACTTGAACAAAATAAACAAACAAAAAGTATAACATCCTAACAAAATAGAGCAACTGTGAGGAAGAGCAATTGCTTTAAAGTCAATGCCAACAACATGCATCTTCAAATTCCATGCAATGTCAACTATAAAAAGTAAACTCTAGGACCGCCAATTCAGCCAAAGGGATTGATTGGTTGAGTTTCTGGATTTTAAGACCTTACCTGTTCATCCAAAAAAGAGGTTAGAAATGCAGGAAACACAAATTGAAGACAGAAAACATGCAGGGGTAATTTGTTGTACGTGTGAAGCAGATAAGATGTAACATTACCTTTTATATTTGCGCCTTTTTTTTGTTCATACATTTATGAAAACCTCCTGGTACACAACATTGCTGGTGACAGTTGAATTATGAGAGTCCTCGTGATCAATTACTATTTTTAACCCGTGTTTATGAGTTACTCTTGAAACCGCAACATAAAGTTGACCATGAGTAAAAACTGGTTGTTTAAGCACCAAACCAACTTGAGTAAGCGATTGTCCCTGACTTTTGTTGATTATCATTGCATATGATAGCATTAGAGGGAACCGGCGTCGCTGAAATTTGAAAGGAATCTTTTTTTCTGACGGAGTCAATGTCATACGTGGAATGAAAACTCTTTGTCCCATGTTACTCCTTGATAAAACTCTTGCTTCAATTAGTTTATTCCAAGTCTTGTGATTGTCAACCTAGTTCCATTACATAATCCAGCAGAGTGATCAATGTTTCGAATAAGCATGACTGGACAACCTACCTTGAGGGTCAGCTCATGATTAGGTAGGCTTGTAGACTTGACAGTGGAGAGGAATTCAGGTGTGTGTACGTTAGCAAACATGTCGTTCGGTCCTTCCTGAAAGCAAGATACATTTGAGCTGATGTATGTTTTCATTTCATTATCATTCAAGGATAACATGTAATTGTTAACTTGGTCAACAATGTTAACGGTAGGTGCCAAGATAGCTCGTCCTTGAAGCAATGCTGTATTAGTATAGTCTTTGATATGGTCACCATAGATCTCATTTGCAATTGCCTCAATTGGATCAGAGAATTCAGATATCCGGAGGTATGTTGGCAAGGAGACTAAACTGCATTTTTTCTTATGTATTCCTACTTTGCCATCACCTATATCAAGAATCCATTTTGCAAATTCATGCAATTCAGCTGAATCCGCTGACGGATCTGAAGACCTGAGCCTCATATTTTGCGTCAGCTTCAGCACATGACATTCATCCCATAGGTAAGAAGAATTTATGGAAGCATTAACAATATCCTGCCTTGAACCTTTTGTAACAACTGGTAGAATTTGTCTAAAATCTCCTCCAAACACAATTGTGTTCCCACCAAAATGCATTGTGGAGCTGAATTCATTTTTGAACCGAAGCAAGCCTCTCATCGTTCGATCAAGTGCTTCAAAACAGTATTTGTTCATCATGGGAGCTTCATCCCAAATGATAAGTGTTGTTTTTGCTATCAAATCTGCCAATTGACTTCCTTGTTTAATGTTGCATGTGGAAAACTCATCAGGTTCAAGCGGAATTGCAAACCTTGAATGAGCGGTTCTTCCACCAGGCAACAAAAGAGATGCTATACCACTTGATGCTACGGTGAGTACAATTTCTCCCTTCGATCTCAAGGCAGTTGCGAGTGCGTTCCAAACAAAGGTTTTCCCTGTGCCCCGTGCCCATATAAAAAGAAAACCTCACCATGGTCAGAGTTTGCTGCATGAATCACTTGATCATAAACATTCCACTGCTCAGTCGTCATCTTCAAAAGATATTCCTGCAGTTGTTCAGCCAATAAAACTCGATCATATTTAAGCTCATCAAGTATGAGCTTGTTTTGCAGCAGATCTTGAGCTATGTTATGCAGCCCAGTGGTATCAGGCAAAGGCATTGTAGGAAAGTCTCTGAGTGATTTCCCATTGCTGTTTAAGATTCCCTCTATGTCAAGGAGTGTAAGCTGTGCTAATTCATAGTTGGAAAGCTATAGGTCTGAAAGAGAAGAGGTAAGGTTGCGAAAAAGAAAATTTCACGATGTCAGAGGATGTTAACTGTTGTTCACTTGCTTAGGCAGCCAGGAGTTGATAAAGAGTGTTTTGTATAAGCTGCTTATGCAATGTTAAGTTAGAGGAGAAATTTAAGCGCCAATGGTCAATAGGAATGCTTTTACATTAAAGAAAACTCATGATTCATATAAGTATGTGTGTTACAGATAGAGTCATGGAAAGATGGATACATGATACCTGGTTGATTAGATGCTTTCATGTAAGCATATAGAACTCCGTCTGACAGTAAGTCACGGCATTTATCCCAGACGACCTCGGGTCTAACCATTGAATTTGACCACAGCAGAGTAGCAAAGAGTCTTCGAACATAGTTACCTGAACCCCAATGGCTTGCTTCCAAAATAGCATCAACATATTCCTGATCGTCATCTAGGAGCCCTCGTGCATAACATGCATCTTTGAATGAAGGGTATACGATGGTAAGTTATATCGCCTTCCATCCTTCCCTCTTTTGCCAATAAGCCGAAGACTGACACGTTGGAGTGAGTCCTTTTTGAAGATATCTTGAACCATGCGAAATGTCTTTGCAAGGACATTATTGCTGTCCAGTACCTTCATTATTCCAGATATGATTTCAGAATTCCACTTTTCGGAATTGTCGTCGGAGCTGCAAAATGTAAATGTCGGAACTGTTATACTATGCAATATAACAAAGTAAAGCAAGAAAGACTATAAGCTGAAGGCATGGTGAAGAAAAATGGGGAGCCTGACAACAATTGAGCAATTTCTCACTTCATTATGTGTGTCATATATGTAAAGCTGTGCAAATTTTGCAGTCCCTCCCTTAGGTGGCAGAAGACTCCCCATCAAGTGGTAGTTCTGGCCATGAAGTATGAATGTCGGTGGTCCTTGGCTCTTGTTGATTGATTTATGGATTCTGCCACCAAAAGAGGTAAATGCGAACATGCTGTTATAAGTCCTGATGTTTTTTTGGAAATGCATGGCTGCTGGAGTCGTTCCAAAAAACAGTTCAACCAAGTAGTCTGGCGGATGCTGCAAAAGCGGGAGCTCAACTTGTCCCTGGTAACAGCAAATTGTGTACTTAGGCAGCCTAGCATTATAATGCTTTTCAATCTGCTCTTCATATCAGAATTTAGCCCCACAGTGTTGACACTGGTGTACCGGATCGCCAAAGTCTAGATATGCTATAATTTAGGATTTGCGTTTCAGTTAATAAGACTACAGATTAAGACAACATGAAGATTTAACTTGTCGGGTAAGGGTTCTTACCAATATCAACTGATTTGTCAACAGCTGAATCTTCATTTTCTGCAAGAGAGTTCCCCGGATGGTGTCAGCGAGGATTGCAGAATTTAAGCCACATAAAACAAATGCAGACAACATATTTTCATGTGAAGATATGGTTATATGTTACAGTTTCTAGCTGCAAGTTATTATGCCTAATGAAATATTTGCAGTCTATTAGGCCTTTTCTATTTTAGCCTTGGGGCTGCTGCAGGTTCCTGCATTGAAGAGCATGGTGGATATAAGAACTCTAATATACCTCAGGTCTACACTAAGCAAATGTGTAAGATTTCCATGATCTTTTTCGAGAGTGTCAATAGGACTTAAGTTTCTCCTACACAGGGTTGCCTATGTTAATGTAAATGCAGATATAGCAAACAAATAGACATAGGCATGGTTTGTATTGGCTGAGTTTAAAGTGATGTGTTAAATCAAATTAATAAGGATTTAAATTTCTGACCGTTATTAGTTTCCTATTGGAATTCAGCTGTTCTGCCGATTATAGTAATCCTTCTAACTGATCTCCTTGAGTTAGAAATGTTGTTTACAGGTTGAGTTGCCAAGTTGGGATAGAGCAATATATGGCATGGCATCATGGTTTTCAATGTGTGAATGCCCTTGTAAATTAACTTGAGAATGTTTAGTGAAATTTAAGACTATTAAATGTTTGGGTTATCAGATCATAGAGTATACGTTTACAAATTCCACATGTTTTTTGGTCGTTGACATATACCTGAGGACTCTTGCGGCATCTGCAGTGTGTTTTGAAGTATTTCTTCTGTCATCTGGAGTGTGTTTCGAAGTAGTCCTAGTGACAGGGCATGCATCTTGTCAATAAAATAATGTGAGAAACCATTTCAACTCAATACCTATTGATAATATAAGAGATTTAATATAATTCAGGTTCCCACTAAGCACATGATTAAGATTTCCATTAGGCATTTTGGGAATGTCAATAGGACTAAAGTTTTTCTGAGATAGGGTTGTTTATGTTAATGTAAATGCAGTTACACCAAGCAAAATGACATACGCATACTTTCCATTTGCTGAGAGTAAAGTTATGTATTGAATCAAATGAATAAATAAATAAACTTCAGACCGTCAGTAGCATGCAGTTGCAATTCAGATGTTCTACTGCTTGTAGCAATCCTTCTAGTTGATCTCCTTGACTTAGAAATCATGTTTAAAGACTGAGATGCGTTGCCAGCTTGCGGTAGAGCAACTTATGGCATGCGATGATAGTTTTCAATGTGCGAAGCCCCTTGCAAAATAAGTTTATAATGTTTAGTAAACTTTTAAGAGAAATTGGTTTTTGGATAGTCAGCTGATACAGTTAACTTTAAGATATTGCGGATGTTTCTAATATCATTGTTAGCATCTGTATTGTTCGTCCTATGCTTATATAAAAGCGTGAAAGATATGAGTGCATGCCTGGTGAAATTTCAGCCAAAGGCTCCCTGCCAGGGCCAGCTGCTGTTGGATGTTGGTGAAGTCCAAGTGAAGACATTTGTATTCTTGTGACACTTGTAGACGTGCATGGCCAGATATCTGCAAAACAATCACAAAAATTAAAAACATGCAATCAGTGGAAAGGATTCCTTCCATGTGAAACTATGAATAGTGAGATTGAACATTGGTAAATTGCACAATGACATGTTTAACTAATTATATTGGTTTAACTTTTGGTGCAGGAATGAGGTTATTTTGAAGCCTGCTCAGTTTGTGTCAATCCCCATATCAAATTCTACCCTTGGGGTTTGAGATTGTTAGGTAAGTTGGAAAATAGGAAATTTCTCACTTCATGTAGACAATCTTTGGCTGCATCCGTATATTATTAAGCAATAATGCAGTTGTGCAGAAGATATTAGGCAGGTAAAAACCTCCATTGTGTTGGGAGATTCAAAAATCATGGCATTGGAGTTAATGACTTCACTGCAACATCCCGAAGTGTCTCTGGTGAGCATGACAACACGTGATCTCTTGCTTTCCGGCGGTCTCCATTGGTCTGCATTGCATGCAGAACTCGGTTTTCTAGGTGCCCTGCCATAGTCACCTATAGAAGCACATAATCAGCAACACTTCAAGGCAAAGTATCTAAATGATAAGTTCAACTCAAGTAAAATCAGGAACAACCTTCTGGCGTGGTATAAAGGATGTTGCTACTGACATTCTCTTTGTGAGCGGAATGGCTATCATTTGATGAATGGAGTGCTTTGGCATCAGATGCATGTTTGAATGTAGCTGAACTGCCATAGGGGCCTTCACTAAGAAGAGAAGCACAAAATTTCACTTAGTTTATATAAGTAAGGCTATTCATCATGAAGGTTTACGTTGGAGAGTGATTGGAGAAACATATATTGTGCGTTTTTAGTCTTTCTATCGCATGTTGACTTTGAAGTGAAAGGCATCTATGGAAACTACATAATTTGGTTTTTATTACAATGTCTTAAAAGTTCAATCTCACAATTAGACTTCAAATAAAACTATTTCACTTGAAAGGAACCATATTCCACTAAAGGTTGCTTAAAGATAATAATATCTTGAAAATGCATATAAGGAATGAAAGTGCTACAGGTTACATGATTTGGTGGGAAAATCCATAATTAACCTAGTGTTTATAAGAAACAACATGCCTTGGTGGATGTCAGCTAAGAATGCAGAACTGGAGTTAAGGGAAGACGACTCTCCTATCTGCATTTTTGTGCCTATTGCTTCTGTATTTTCTGCATTTCAGTAATCGGGAAAGTTATAATTGAACTGATGAAACAAAATCAGTTAGAATCTCTCATTGATGTCTCAAATTATTCTCAACGGTTGTGCTAATAATTATAACATTAATATGATCTAACGTTAAAGGAATGCCAAACCTTTTCCATAAATTGATCGATGATTCCTTTTTCTTGTTCATGCAATCTGGTGTCGGTTTCCTCTCTCTATCCTTGCATCTTCTAGTTCCATGGTTTTCTCTGTCCATCTAAAGTTGCACCAACAGCATTGCTTCAAGTGTAAGTCTATGTATGGTGTCAAGTGATTAAGTGTGTTGACTTGATTGACAAAAAATCTGTGCAAAAGTTATTTTAGCGCCAAGACGAAAAGGATAATGCATTTATGGAGGTAAATTCTCATCATTAATTTTGTCGGTTTTTAATATACTAATTACAGGGATGTGATAATGTCTTTTAAAAAGGTGAAGTGATGTTGCCAAACCTTTTTTACTATGGGCAGTGTATTACATTTGAAAGCTAATAAAATAGAGTAATTTATATTCGAAGTTAAGCGGTTCACACACATTTGACAGCAAATAAAATAGATTATGTTATATTTGAGCTCAAGTTAATCCAATAGCATGATATTGGATGGATTTTTGTGATGAAATTAAGAGAGCCAGAATGTGCCTAAGTAAGGCATGCTAGTTTGTTGATTCGTTTGTATTTTATACTATATACATCTAAGTTGTTGGTAATCCTTATTATTGCCCCATGACATTGCCTTATTTGTTATCTCTGCCGAATGCCATGGTTGTGGCATATGTTTTGTGATTAATTTCATTTTCATTTAGAAGGTGAGGTTAGAAACATTAAGTAAAAAAACTCTAAAGACAGCACTTTAAGGAAAACTCTCTGCAGCATGACTTGCGGAAATCTCTTAAGCAAAATACCAACTAACATGAAATATAATACATTACAAAGTTAACCAACAGAGCAAAATATTACATAATTGCAAAGCTAACCACAAGTTAACAGAAAGGAAAACTCTGCAGCATGACTTGTGGAAATCTCTTAACCAAAATACCAACTAACATGAAATATAATATATCACAAACTTAAGCAACAGAGCAAAATATAACATAATTGCAAACCTAACCATAAGAGAAGTTAACAACAAGCATAAGACCAACATACAAAACACAAATAAACATTGGTGATTTGAGCTTGTTTGCATTATCTCCATAATATTCTCTAAGCATTTCATCTAGACTGGAAATAGACCCTGACAATACTGAGCAATGGATTGGATATTGATCTCGCCTAGCCATCTTCCACACTAAAGGTGACGCCGCAGATAGTCTTTTGATTCTTGAATTCTGGAGAGCAAAATTTCCCTTTGCCCTGTTCCAATTTCTTCAGTTTCTTCAGTCAACGTGATGAGGTCTTCATGAATAAAAAATTTTGGTTGCTCATATCTCCTCAGCCCTTCTAGCTTGAGTTGTCCCTTCCACCTAAGAGAACCATCTATTCTATAAGTGATACTTCGAACTGTGATCATGTACTGATTGTCATCTGTTGGGTAGGATGCTATAGAAACTTGACCCTTGAAGTTTAAAAGCTTGTGAGAGCCTGATTTGCACTTCGCTGGTATGCACATCTTTCTCCATGAGGCATCAATAATTGAGTACGTGATGACAGAGTCTGGAGACTCAAAATTGTCCCCAGTGTAATTGATCCAGGAAACCTCACCACCTAGAGAGACATACTCTGAACCGAGCCTTGTCAGGTTACCTTCACACGCCTCAAAGTCAGACCACCTTTTTGTTGCCGATGAGTATACCGTGTAGAAGATAAGAGGGTCATCCAAATACCGCTTGAATGCATGGATAATACAGTATGTTGTTGACTATGGAATGTAAGTGAGAGAAAAAAGATGGTGACATCTTGTGCTATAGTGAAAGTGCTCGGGTGGAGGAATCAATTTACCTGATTGAGTCAACATGTTCCATACTAAAATCTGTTTAGTCTCATGATGCACGTTGAAAGTAAAACACACAATGCCATACTCTATGCCAATAATCTCCATATTCTGACAGTTATGTAACTCAGATGGAAGGCTGCAGTATAGGTGGTTACCTGTTTCCGAATCAACCCTTATGATGGAGTTCCTGTTACCATTCCAGTTAGGAAAGAAGACATGGATGAAGATGGAAAGCTGTCCATGTTGAGTTTGTAGGACTTATGAAGGAACTCGAAGCTGGTGAGGATCTGCCTCCACTTCCGCGACACTGCTCTGCATCGTGTGATATGAAAATGAGTTATGTTTATATCTTCAAGACAGAAAATCCCCATGTGCCTCTCCATTATTTGAATTTCATCTTCTTCCAGCAGCAGGAACGACCGATAGGTTGGAGCGACTCCTTCATACATGTACAGCAGAGTCCAATTCAGGAAGCCATCATGTTGGCTCAGTTGCCACATATCTGTTCTAAAAGTTTCCTCATCGTGATTATTTGCGGCCAGGCAGAGCTGACCTTGGCGCACCAACAGCACTTGGCAGTGAGACACAGCCTCAACGGGAAGTAATATCTGAGCAAACGTGAAATCCGGACATGAAAAGCTAACTATATATGGAGTCTCTTCACCATCTCCATATCCACCGAAAGTGAGCCAATAGACAACACCCTCTACAGCAACACATGCGGGGTCTCACCTTCTCACGAAGGCCAGACATGGAACTTCAAAATCCCAGTTTCTTTGGAAACTGGTGTACATTTTCAAGATTGGAAGCGCATTGTCCTCATGCTCCTTTGAAATATGCAGAACAGCGTATTCGACACTGGCAGGATAGTACACCAGAGCATAGTGATAAGGGCACTCAGTACAGTGATGCTGCAATGGATCATCCAGCTGCAGACGCTGACCCGTCGCTGGATTCCACTGTAATCGCACTTGCGCCACCATCTTCACAATACCGGATACAAAACAACCCATTTTCAACTCCGATGATGTCAAACCAACCTTGATGTGATAAAGTGAAAGGGAACTGAAAAGGAAAAACCTCCCCAGTAATTGAATCCATTTTCATCATCCAGTCTACAGAGAGCTCTTCTGTAAGGGAGAATCCAAAGTGAACAAACAGATATGACCCCCTAGCCAGCCATTGCTTAGCCACTTCAACAATGAACTCATATGAAGTGAGCATTTGACGCCAGTGACGACAGGTTGATCTGCATGCTAAAATGGCTGCAGCATCCAAGCGATTGAAGATGTCTATCATGACCTCATCTGGAAGGAACGGCATTTGACTGCCACCGGGAAGCAGGCCACTCATTTGGCTAAGTTATGAAATTGGCTTCCCACTGAAAAGGTAGTGGGAAGATTTCAAGTGAGTTTGGAAGGATTTTGTGACAGTATTTGTTCTTTTGGCATTGCCTCTAAGTATGCAGCATCTATTTATAGAAAAGTAATGCATTAATAGTGAACCTAACCTCATACCAAACATGCATAATATATCCTGCATAATTAAATGTTGGCTAAATAACAGGTTTGCTTTCAAGGGAGTGTGGTAATAGCTCCAAGATTATCTTCTTAAATGTGTGGTTTCCATATGGCAACTACTCTCTATAATTTAGGGAAGTGCCTTTAATTGATCCTGAACATTTCCTTTTTATTGATGCCAAATTTTCCATCAATTAATGGGTATGTATTATAATAAATTGAGGGAAGAAAATACACTACGGCTCAAAATGAAGGGTGCATGTAAAACTGGACTCAAAAGAAGGTTCTGTTTGTTTAAGTTCAGTTACTATTTCCTTTAGTTCATATTCACTTGTTTTCACAAACAATTAATCTTACTTACAATAGGCAGATGAGGAGACTTAAAATTCAGGTACTTGTAATCATATCCCTGGATTTGGAATTAAGGCAATGACTTAATTCCACTGACAACAAACATCATGCGATATGGGTGTGAATACTAATTTTACAGCTTCAGGCCTTACGTACTAAGAAATAAGAAGTAAGATTAACTTAAATGGAATATCATTGTATTCGAAATAATCTCACAGCCTGAAGATTTGTATTTTTTAAATGAAATATTGCAATCAGGTAATTTAGTACTATTTTCTTAACTGAAGTTGTAATTTTGTTGTTAATTTTTTACCTGTGTTTTAAAAAAGAGCAGCACATTGAATTTTGTAAGTTGTGAATCAATTGGTGATTAAAATCACTTAGTTTTTAAACAACTATTATATTACAGCCTGTGAATTATAAATCAATATATCTTTCAGTCATTTTATCATGTTATGGCTACTTTCTTATGAGTACTTGTGCAGGGAACTTTGTGTCTGGTGTAATCATAATATAAAGATTCATAATATTAGAGCAGAATGCCATCAACAGAATTCAATGAACAATGATCCTTGATTGGCTAAAGTCCTAGCAATTAGTCTGAAATAAATCCATTCATCAAATTGAGGCTCATAACATGACATAAATAAACCTTAATGAAATACAGATTGATATAAGATCCTGATTTAGTTGAAAGCAGTTATCATACTTGAACATTATATAGATTCTACATTTTACTCCAAATTTTCAAATATGACATACAATCCATGAGATAAATGAAGATTGTGTAGAATCCATTGCCTAAACTCCTAATTTCTCAGGTCTAGTGGTGATCACACCTTCCCCTACATGATTCCATTTGTTTTTTTCTACTACTTCAAAACCATGATGACAAACTCTGCATCCCCAAGTCAACCCACCCCAAATGATGATAAATATCACATAGCAACAGACTTGAACAATAACTTAATAAACACAATAGGCTGAAGTGCAAATTTAAATACATTTAAGGTTTTTACAAAAGAAATACATAGGGTGTCTACTAAATGACCATATATAACATATAACATAAACCTAAAAAGAGTGGCCATCAAACACACCTCAAAAGAACCACTCTCATATATACAGCCAACATATATTACATCTTACTTCACAGTCAAAGACCCAACCAAAATGCAAACCAACCACTTGCTACTCACAACACCTCCTAATCTAGTCATACTTCCTCTTTCCGGCTGTGCGGCGAGGAGGTCTGTTACTTGAAGCGTGCATCTCAGGACTTTACAGTCCACTCAAACCAGCATTAGGAATGGAATTCTCATCAGTGGGTTTAACAGGAGTTCCATCAGCAGCTTCGTTCTGACTCTCTGAATTAGAATCCTACAACACAAAAAGGTTGCTTTCAACTTTCTTACAACAAATCAGTTCAACATTGATTCCACAGAAACTGTGTTAGGCAGCACATCAAAGAAATTATGCTCCATCCCCTGAAACCAAACGATCATTAACAATTCGCAATGAATGTCCAAATAAAATGAGTAAAATTAGTATCAGTGTCACTATCAACATGAAAAGGAAACATCAACATACTGCAACTTGAGAAGAATTTTCAGCTGAACAGATTCCAATGAGTCTTTCATCATCAGATATCTTGGTAACACTATAAAGAAAGTCTATGGAATTCACATTCTGCCTGGAAACTTCCAACTTAAACAGGAACTTCTTCTGAAAAAGTTCTTCAATTGCAGCCGAAATGCCTCGACTTGTTTCCCTTTCTACACATTGTCAAACCACATAACATAAAAGTAATATTCCAGAGACATAGTTTATGAAAAACTCCAACATGATTTAATGGTAACAATGCACTCACCTGTGATTCTGTAAGTTCTTTTGCAGACTTGCCAATAATCTATTTGGCTTCATCATTCCAGAGCATAAGATTCAAGCACCCAGTCGCATCTGCAACAATCAAATGAAGGCGATACCTATCCAATGACAAGGATATTTCAGTTGCCAGCTACTAAAGTTTCCACTAACTTAAGTTTAAAGACAAATAACAAATCATATTTCACTACCTAAGAGTTGGAAGAGTTGGATCCAATATAATCGTTTTACACTTGGTACATTCATAGCCATTCTTGAGCTCAATCACCTTCTTGTAACAATTATGACAGGATAAATAGCACCAACTGGTCGGTCCACCCTCAACAGATAAAATTTTGGCCAGGATCCAACAGGAAGTTGGCTTTAAAAAAATGAGTAAATACATGAACATCAATTGCTAATATAAGCAGGCATTCTTTCTAAAACACAATGTAATTGTAGTTGGACTCACATCGGTTAGGTTCATAACCTCCTCAATCGATGTAATTATACGAGCACCTCCCTCCAACTCATCTTCAACTAAATATTGCATCTGGGACTCAACATGAGCAATTCCTTGGGTGGCAGCATCACCTTTTGCCAATAAGCTAAAAAGAAGAGAAAAAAAAACAACACCATGTTAACTTGCAGATAAGATATCATATTACAATCACAACTTTTTATAATATCAACCAACCTATCTCTAAATGCAATAAGATATCATATTACAATCACAACATATTATAATATCAACCAACCTTTCTCTAAATGCAATGACTTCCGGAAATTCTGGATTCAGAAACACTTGAGACACATAACGTGTGTTCTGAATATAGGTTTCATTTAGATACACACTTGGTTTGAATAGTTGAGCAACCATAATCAAAGGCTGAACATCACCCCTGGTAGCAAACTAAACCAATGTCCCAACCAGATCCCCAAAAATTGTGCACTTCATCTTATTCCCCCTAGAAGGCAGCAGAAACAAATTCCAAAACCAAGATTAAATATATGATAGCTATTTATTATTATGAAATTAACAAGAATATAACTATACTCACTCTAAATCCTCTAGAAATACGCTCATGCATCTGGTTTGCTGCCCAGTTTTGGTAACCATATCTTTTGGGTCTTCCTTTGCTACTACGTATCCAATGCAATCTAATTACATACCCTCGTTAGCATTTGCAGAAAGAGAAAAAACAGGGAAATAATCATAAGATAGAAATGGGACACAGAATTCAGCTGCAACTTACCTATCTGAAATCGATCATTCTGTCCAGGCATGGCTTCAATCTCAGGGAAGGGCACAAAACGGAAACGGCTGAACTGAAATATAGTGCTAGCGAGGGTCCTAACTTCAGTCTTTGCGTAAAAGCTTAGCTTATACTGATGGGGTGTTGTTCTCGGCGGCTTCAAATTCCTTTGAATCACGAAATTTTGCATTGAGTATATCCCACTCTCACGGATCACAATCTTGAACATACCAACATGGGCTCTGGCAATGGTACAATGGATACGATCCCCCTAGCATTTTAAAAAAGAACAAAATCTTACTTCATTAGAACATAATAGAATAACCGGGGAAACTAAACGAAAAAAATTCCACTTAACATTTGAATAAAATAACTCACCTCTCGATCCTGCAGAACCAGCTCATGCTAGTGGCTTCCTTCGAAATCCAGGGAGTTGGCAATTCATACAATCGGACGACGGCGACGACCAACTTGCAACCGAGATTCGCCGGGTGGATATGAGCCACACGATCGCCTTCGTCGCTCAAACCAGGAACCATCTGACTCGTAGCCATGTCGGAAGCCGAATGCAGTTCGAGTCTGTTCTTTGCAAAGAAGCTGATATTCTTTCTTCCTTTTTCTCTTTCCTTTTGTGGTAGAAAAGAAATTGCAGATTTCTCAACCTTCATGTAAGTATATAGATTATATACATATAGATAGACAAACATCCTTTTACCCCACGAATTGATGTTCTACCCGGTAGCTAAACACCGTCTCAATCCGGGGTTAATCAGAATGAGCCAATCATGTTTGAGTTTCTTCCTTTGTGAGCGTGGTTTGGGGATTGCCAAATTGCAAACTCTCTTTCTTCTAGAGGATAAAAGGAAACCCCATTGTGTTTGTGTTTCTAATTGATAAATATAACAAATTAAATTTAATATTTAATATTAATATTAATTAAATATATTCAAAATCAATATCAATATTTTATACCTGAACACGCGCAAATTTCGGTTCCTAAAAGTTGCTGACGCATTTAGTCCTATTCAGTTTCAATGTTAATGGAACTGTAGATGTTATGTAGGTAAGTGTTGAAGATAAGTAATGTTTGACTTGTTTGCTATTATATTATAAATTGATAAATTGATTTCATTAATAAAATATCAATACTATGTAACCAATAAAATTCAGACACTATCAATCAATAATTTAAATTAGATATTCTATTTCTTTAGATTTTATATATTCTGTTTTAAAAAAATACAAAGGTGACTGATTGTTAGTTGTTTTAGGTTTCAGATGTTCTATAATTTTCAGTGTGAACATTCTATAAATAGTGATTATGAATATTTTATTTTTTGTTGGTTAATTTATTGGTTAGAATAATATTGATTAATATTGATTACCTATACTTTTTCATAAAACACAACAAATTTTGAATATATCTAAATGCAGCCCAAATAATTTGTGAAAATTTGTGCATATTAAATGTGTCATTTTTTTATAAACTATTAAATTGCATTCAATATAAATGGAAGGATGATATAAATTAAAGAAGAGTATTGATATACTTCAATAAATATATATATAAATTAATTTATGTATACTACTGTACACCTTCGTACATATTATTTTTAACATGAAAAATATAAACATCGACATAGAAAAATAAATTTTCTGTGCTGATGCTTATATTTTTCTGTATTAAAAATGATATATATGGAAGTGTACAATGATATATGTAGGATTCAGTGACGGACCTAAAAAATTTATATAGTGGGGCAAAAATAATACATATTATTATAAAAAAATATATTAATTTTAAATGACAAAATATATATATTGGTTATTAGTATACAAATAAAAATTATATTAGCCACAAATTTTTTCTATTCAAATTCTGAAGGTACTCCTCTTTTAATTTTTATATTTTGAAAATGTTATGTTGAATAATTGTTTTATTATCAACTTAATTGATTATTTATCTTTTTACAATGATACTACATATACCATCATACATACCTATACACCTCATTTTTATAAACCAAAACCAATTTCACACAAAAGAAAGTGAGAAATACGCGCCAGTCTAAAAGCACGCTACCACATTCCCTTGCCTCAAGTAACAGTTTTCTTTCAAAACAAAAAATCACTCTTGTCTTCGTCACGATTCTTCAAGCATATAAACACTCTCGTCTCAAACACACTCAAATCACAGAAACCGTCCAAGCACAGAAATCGTCTTCGTCGCCATTTTTCAATCTTCTTCTTCGTCTTCGTCTTCGTCAACTTGACATTCTTCAGTTTCTTCTCCATTGTCGTATCTGTTTTCCTGCTCCATTTTCGTCTTCAACTTCAAGTAAGTTTTACTTTGATTTTCTGTTCTATTTTACTTTTTCTTCAACTTCTTTAGTTAATTGATTTTATGTACTTGAATCATTTCTATTTTAGTTAATCGATTTTGTTCGCACATTATTCTTTCAGTTTCGTCGATTAGATTAGGTTAGATTAGGGTCCTTGTGCTATTCAAATTAAAATCGAGTGACATTTAGTTAGTTTTATGTGTTTAGATTATACATGCATCATGCTTAGACATTTAGGATTTTCGGTGCTATTGATCAATATTTATGTTCTATGGCTCACTATTTTAGTGCAAATCACAATGTTTTCTATGTGCATGTGTAAATTATCTATGATTTATGTTACTTGGAATATCAAATTTTAGAGTTTACAAAAAAGCTCACGTGTTTGATAGAATGTCTCATTGATTTGCTCCTTAGTTTATTACTCTTTTATTAGTTTGAAATATTGTGTTATCTCTGATTTTGAGAAAATGTAACTGATGATGTTGTCTTGTTATTTTGCATATTTTGTCTCACATTTGTTTTCTTAATTTAAAAGGACTTGAAAAAATGCTTTAGTCCAATTATGGAACACATCAATAGAGATCTTCCTTCTTTTGTACTTTGGTTTTATCCTTAACTTCCCTTCAAGTAGAGGTTGGTTTCTGAAAAAGTTCTTGGATGCACCATGCATATGCATTGACATGCATCTGTTATCTCTTTCTCTATTCTTATACATTTTACTTTCACAATGTAGTATGAAATTTCTATGTTTATGCATGAAACTTTGAACATAAAGCATTATTGAAACATGGCTGCTCCACTGTGGCTTGTTTAACAGTTGATTCTATTGAAATTTTGTCGCGACGTCCCCGCGCGGGACGGCACGAACGAAAAAGGAAACCGGGACGAACGGTGCTTGTCGCTGGATTTTGGGAGAATTGTGATTTAATTCGGAGTCGCCACCAATCAATTTTTCCATTAAAAATGGAATGGCTAATTGGATGCCAAAATGAGGTCTGCGGTACCAGAGTTTGGATTCGAGAGTTGTTTACGAGTAGGGAAGGTATTAGCACCCTATATCGTCCGTTCATTGAACGGTTACCATTTAATTCGTTATTATTTGTCAATTTAATTTTATTGGTCTTCTTTAAATATATACTTTTTATTATTTTGATAATTAAATCTCGTCAACGCATTTGGCGAGAATTAATATACTAATTTCTTATAATTTTTATGAAAATAATATTTTTTTATATTTTGTTAATCAAATTTAATCAACTCTCATGATTAAACTTGATATAAAAACTTTAGGAATATTAAAAAGAAGTAATATAACCGGTACCTCGATTTTCTTCTAATTTCCATCAATTATGAGTGTCACTAATGTGCCCAAAACAGACTGCTTTGCAACGAGGATGCGACCGAAAAAATTGAAAAAAAAATTGATATAAGGGAGTCTGATTATGCGTAAGGAACGGTGAAAACTTAATTCCACTGCACCTTTAACACATTTGTTGAAAACGGTTACCTTAGCGTATATTTTTGTGCTAATTATTATGAGTCATATAATATTTATATTTGTTTATAATAGATCTCTAAAACTTATCATTATGAGTAAGAATATTAAAAACAAAGAAACAAAAATAAAAAAATTTATATTTTTGATTTAACGTTCAAATGGTTACACATAAATAAAGTAAATAATAATAAAATAAAAACAAAAGAATCAGATGGCATGCATCACTTCACCAAGTTCCAGCATTGTGCTCATACTTTTAATTAAAAAAACAACAACGTTCAAATGGAACACACATTTTAAAAAAAAATAATAATAAAATAAAATAAAACAAAATAGATAACAAAAAATCAGACGATGGCATGAATATTCATGGGAATGCTCAAAGGTAACGTGCCACGAATAACAAGTTATAATAATAATAATAATAATAATAATAATAATAATAATAATAAAATATACCCTAATAAGGCCTAAGCTACTAACATGCCTCATACATACTTACTCAGTACAATATCCAACACTCTTAGAAAAACAAAGAGAACTTTCTCTTTCACATTTCAGTTCTCTGTGCATTTGTTTTCATTATTATTTCCTTTTTATTTCTTTTGACAGCCACATCCAGAAACACACTCAAAATACTTTTAATTCTTCTTTCTAAATTCTACTTGAGAATACTAATTTTCATAAACTGATGAAGCACGTTCATATGTTCGAATACTTACTACCCGATTATTCTAGCATTTCTCTTTCATCTTACATTTTTTAGAATCAACTTGTGGTACATGCATATATGCTAGAAATAGGAATGAGACAGAAGAACTTAAAGGGATGTAAGAAATTCAAGTGAACAAAGATGATATTGAAAAAAAACATGAACAAGGTTATAGAACAAAATGATTGAGCACAGAAACTGACTAGAAAACCAAGTAAGTTTTCTTTGTTTTACTTTTACTGAAATTTTATTATTTGAATGTTTGAATATTATATAAGAAGAAGAAGATTAACTTGTATCATTATTTCACATGAAATGAATACCTAATATTGAATACGTCGGTTGTGCCTCGTAGTTATAATGATATTCCAGAGACTTGTTCTTCAATTGACCTTGTGTTTTGAACAATATTCATCTTTTTGCTTTTTCAGAATTTTTTGTTCTCCTTAATCTTTTCTGAGTTCCCTTTTTTTCTTGAACTATCCTCTATTTATTGAAGGAAAAAGAGAACAGATACATCACTATACTTATTATTGCGTCCCTACTATCCTACTCATTTGTCATTTTCTTCTTGCTTTTGACAGGATTAGGTGCGCGCAATAATGTTCTGAGTGGGTGCTGGTGCCTTATCTTCATTTCAACCTGTCTTCACTTTTTATCTTCTTCATCATAATGACTGAAGGTTGTTGGCAAATTGCTGAGTGGAGTACGAGTTAGATCAGATTTTGGAGTTTGGTCATTATTTTTGAAGTCTCTCTGAGCTTTGTTCTGGATCTTGGAGTACTGGACTCTCATTGATGAGGATAGCGGAAAACACGTCACAGAGCAATTGACATTTGACAATTTTGTTGAAGCCCAGAAAGTTTTTGAACTTCGATTTCTGATTTTGTAAAGCTTTCGGGCTGAGCTGCTGACTAATTCTTCTTGTTGTTCTTCTTCTTGTTTTTTTAGTAGTATTACAATAATGTAAATCTTTTTTTTTTAATTTTTTATGTATTAAAAATATGCACAAAAAATATGGACAAATTTGATTATCAACAGCTACCCCCCTTTGCCTTTTTATTGAGAAATGAAAAGGAAAAGGAGTTGAAATAAATTTGTCCATGAAAATTCAAAATATGAGATGGGTATCATATGGATATAGTTGCCGCATTTAAAAGAAGACAGTGGGTACCAAGTGATATGGTTTTCCCAACATAAAGACGATGGGTGCTAGACAGTTTAGTTGCTCCATGAAAAGTTTGAAAAGATACAATGGGTACCAAATGAGTATGGTTGTCCCATTTAAGAAAAGATAGTGGGTACTAAGTGACGTGGTTGCCCCAACATGAAGATGATGGGTGCTAGACGGTTCAGTTGCCCCATGAAAAGTTTAAAAAGATACAATAGGTACCAAATGAGTATGGTTGCCCCATTTAAGGAAAGATAGTGGGTACCAAGTGACATGGTTGCCCCAATATAAAGACGATGGGTGCTAGAGGGTTTAGCTGCCCCATGAAAAAAATTGAAAGGATACGATAGGTACTAAATGAATATGGTTGCCCTATTAAAATGAATGCAATGCAAATTATGACTGTGGATGTTTCTGAATGACTTATCCATGTATGAATTGCATATGTAATACATGATTTTATTGAAAAAGATTTTATTCTTTTTTACGAATCCTTTGTTGGTCTCGATTGAAATCATAGAAAGATGAGCTTAGGGAATTCAAGCATTTTGGTTGATCGGATGAGATGAAAAGTCGACAGGAGCTGTCTAAGTATAGACTATTTTTCTGCAGAAATGATACGTTGTAGTATTTAACGGCACAATTTGATGTAACTGAACCCCATGATTTGTTGTTGCTGTTGTTGAGAAAGGCACTTGGTATCTTGTCATACGTCCTTTTGAAAAATGTAAAACCTTGGCGGCATTCAGTATTTTCTTTTTTGAAAAACAAGTTGAATTTAACATTTCAGTATCAAAATAAAATTCATTGAAGC
>JASCZI010242326.1:7740-27989 GCA_036250425.1 Stylosanthes scabra | reverse complement strand
TGTAGGCATTTTCTGGAGGCTTAGACACATGAATCCACAATTCATTCTCCCAAGAGCCAATACTATCTATGCAAATAGCATAGTCAATGCTTTCACGCAATCGTTGATCAAAGCTCCGAAGCCACTGTAATATGCACAATTGTGTAACACACTTATAATAACAAATGGAGAAATTCAACTGAATGGGGAGACCTATCAGCAAGTGAACTTCTAGAAAAAAAACATATCACCTTACGAGTTCCATTGTAGTTGTAAGGACCACCCGATGTTAGCCCAAACAACAGATTATATTGGCCTCTGGTCTTTGGATTAGAATACAAAAGTGAAAACAACCTAGCTACTTCAAGAAGAGCCACAACACCACTTCCATTACTATCAGTTCCCACTGATAAAGCCTACAATTACAAATATTTTAACACAATCATACAATATATACAGTCTGGTATTATTAGCGAAATTAATAAGATAACATACAGGAGCAGCCCCAAAGGTGTCATATGATGCCACTATTGCGATGGTGGGTAATTGATGTGCATCATCACCTCCCTTCAGTCCTGCCAACCATCCCTGCAACCATATAAAATATGCAATCAATATACCCAAAAGTTCTATACAAAAACCAATAGTTCTGAAATTCAGGCCACCTTGTGCATTTTTTCTGTGTAACACGAAACCATTTCACAAGTTGTGATTACCCTGAAATTTATGATACATGTCTAGAAAGCAGAACCAGCATTTTCACCAGCTCAAAATATAAAGTTCATATTCCAACAACAATAAATAAAGCTGTAATGCTGTATTCATGCATAGGTATAAATTTTATGACACGAGTATGCAAAAAGCAGAAGAAATACTATGCCTCCCAATTCTCAATAAGCATTTTCATTAATAAAATCAAATCAAGTTGATTTCCAGAGAAGGACAATATGATGTTTAAAAGCTTCAGATTTCAAAGCTACCATAAATAGTCTAAATTCCATCACCAGTACTTATCCACATATTATTTCTCTAAATTTGGTCAAACAAAAACCTGAATGTTGGTAATGGATGGTGACACAACACTCTTTGGTTCTGGAGCTGAAACAACAAATTTGTATCTGCAACAGATCCAAGAAAAAATTATAAAATGTTACTCCCGAAAACAAACGTGCAAATGGCACAACATTCGGAAGAAAACCCAAATTAACAAAGGGGACTAGGAATAAAGCAGCAACATTAAATCAGCACATAACTCTGTAATCAAGAGTGTGCATGGTTCTACACCTCTCACCTCTTGAGGCGCTTTTGGCTCTTAAATGGCACTTTGGAAGTCCTAGGAAGGCACTGAGGTGTGCACCTTGCTGTGAGTCAGTGTTTTGTTTTGTTCTGTTTTTCTATATTTTAGATGAGAGGAATCATCACTTTTCTTAATGGGGCCTAGTGCCATCCCAAAACTTACTAAATTATCCAACTTAGCTCAATAAAATATTAGATATATACCCCTACTACCCTAAAAGATGTTAGGTTTTATCCAAAGAGTCAAATCTTTCAAACGCAACATGTAAAGAAGACAGAAGACCACCACTTTACCTGCACCACAGCAAAATCTGAGAAGTTAGAGGGGCACCGCTGGACCACCTCTTCATCTCTGATGACTCCATGGATGCAAAGTTGCAAACTAGATATAATCGTTCTTTTCCTTGATATACTCTAGTTTTTTTTTTTCTTTGGTGAAATTTAGGGTGCGTTTGGTTTACATTTCCATTTTCTGTTTTCATTTTCAGTATTTTCTATTTTCAGGATTTCATGAAGGAAAAAAGAGAAAACAAGATATGAAAATAGAAACTAGGATTTTATTGTTTTCACCGTTTTCTCTTTTTTCTTCACAAAATCCAAGAAACAGAAAACACCGAAAATAAAAATAGAAAATGAAAACGCAAACCAAAAGCACTTAGGTATTCCATGAATAGTTTTTTGTCATAACCTTTATTATGAAGCTTATTAGGAACTTATTATTCTTTATTAAGGATTTATGTCTAATTATCATTATGATTTATGAATTGTTTAGTTTATTCTGCACAATAGATATGTATATTATACTGCTTTCTAAAGCCTTTGTTTAGTGAGACGTGCTCCTTTTGGCACCTATTGCCCTTGAATACCTTGACATAACAAAACATAATCCATTGTTCAAGTTCAACAATACAGACTCTAATACTGAAAAAGTTGAAAATATAGAAGGTAATTAAGTATGAATCATTCAGTCCACTTCACTCCTTGACCATCAAAATTTTTTTACAAAATATAATTAAAGCAATGAATTTGTTTAGAGAGTTGAACTCACCCGCCAGTAGTTGCAGTAGCAGGTTGGCCAGTGATATCACTCTTCTTAATATCAGCCAACACAGCATTAATGTTGTCATCCTCAAAAGCAAAATAAACAGGATACTGCAAAAAGATGCAACACCTTAAAGGGTTAGAATTTTATCAAATAACTAATAAAGGTAACGTGATAACGACACACTTGGAGAAAGAGAATAATAATAATAATAATAATAATAATAATATAACAACAAAAGTAAAGCCTTGTCCAACATGTGGGGCCAGCTACATAAATCAGACAACACCTTATAAACAACAAAGCTGCGTTTGGTAGCAAGGACTGAGATTCAGTATTGTGACAGAAACTAAAATTTCAGTCTCCGTCCCCAAATTTACAGTATTTTCAGTACTTCTGAAAAGTGGAGACTGAAATGTGGGGACTGAGACCGAAACTTTAATAACAATTTTTCACACAAATACCCTCACTCAATTTCTCAAATTACAAACTTTACCCCTCCACCCAAACCTTCATCACTTTCATCGCTCTCTCTCATGTCTCTGCACTGATCAACAATGTCAACACTGGCATCCATGACACCTTGAAGCTCCACCATAATCACTCTCTCTTTCTTTAACCACTAAACCAAACAACAAAAAACTCACAAAATCATAGCTCCAGATTTCAAGGATGGCAGCGGTGGAAACAGCCGCCATGATAGCTTCAAATAGCACCTTCTCCGGTTGGGGCCATGGCAGCGGTGGGGACAGACGCCATTATAGCTACCTCTCTCCTCTCGTCGAGCTCTCTCTCTTTCTCCCACCCCTCTCTTCCTCTCCCAACGACGGCGGTGCCTGTGGATGTGACTCCCACCGGGGCGCCGTCTCTCCCTTCCCCTCTTCTCTCTTTCCTTCTTCTTCCCTTTCTCTTCCTCAATCTCTCATCATCTCTCCTTGTTTTGTTCAATCTCTTCTTCTGCCCTTTTGTGGCCAAGTAGAAACTTTAAATAAAAAAAAGCAAAAGAAACAAGTAGCAAGAGGGCTACACCAAGCCACATAAGTTGAATTAGAGGTCAGGAAGTTATAGAAAATCTGTTAACTCTTCTTCCCTTTTGCTTACAGTGAATGAATGAGTGGTGTTTTATTTTAATTTTATATTTTAATGAGTAAGGGAAGTTTTGTAATTTTATTTGTTTTAGTCTCTATATTTATATTATATCAAATTGCACACCAAAAACAATACAAAAATTTAATTTAGTCTCTATCTCTCAGTCTCTATCACTCAGTCTGTCTCTATCTTTCGGTCTTTGTTTCTCTTCCAAACGCAGCCCAATAGTGGCAGAAAGAATTCTTTCGCGTCAAACAAAAGGTTGTCGGTTGTCACACCACACAAAATGAAAAACAATCGCATTCCTTTATATCAAAATGGTATATAGTAATTATATCCTTTTTCGATAATTTGGAAGGCATTTTAAAAAATGAAGCAGTAAGTTATTTTATAGAAATCACTGTCACATGGATAATTAACAGCCAAGAATACCTTCTAAGGCTAAATATAAGTCAGTAAGAGTCTTAAGAGAAAAATTGTTTTGGGGAAATCACCACATTAACTTTTCATTCCCTTTTAGTTTTATATAACTCTCCAAAGTCCAAAGGATAAAAGTAATGATAATAATCTCAGAAAAATAATAATAACATAAAAAAACCCCTAAATTTACTCACAGGTAAGTTGGTATGTATAAGTATCTGTTCAAGTTCAGCCAAAATCAGCAACTCGTTAGTTCCGTCTAGATGGTTACTTCCCACTTCACCATTGTTTTCAAAATTGAATATCTGTGGCAGCAAGAATAATAAACCCCCGAGAGGCTTGCTTTCTGCAATATATTCTGCCACATAATTGGCACAGAAAATAACAAATTTGACAAATTTAGTAATTCAAAACTGAAAGGCATTCTTCATATAACAATCAATATAAAGTATGGGGACAAGAAATACTAGCCATTCAACTTAAAATATAAATATATCAACTTTGGTTGTTTCATATATCTAGAGTTTGACTATTATATAACATATTTCTTGGGTTGATACAAGCATAGCAAGTTAGACAACTTTGCCAACTTAAAAAGTCAAATAGAACATACTTCCCCTGCTTAAACAAGATCAACTTCAAAGTCCAAAAAAAAAAAAGATCAACTTCAAATGTCCAAAGTCGAAGCCTAATACTATAAGTCACTAAGTAGCTTGTATGGCCAGATATTAAGTTGTCATAGACTCATAGTCCCATGTGACTATATAACACTACTAAAATGATAGACATCTTAACCATCCAGCATATTATCTCTCACTATCGAACTCCAAGAAGCACTTCCAAACTATAAGACCCCGTTGTAGTTCTACACTTCTATTACCATTCCCTGTATGTTCTGCATACTTCTCTCACAAGCAAAAAAATATCCTCTTATAACATTAAAAGAAGTATAAGCCCATTAGAATGTATAGCTATAATCTATAAATTATTTAAACGCCAAAAGATAAGGCCTAATCAAACTCTGTCCATATTTTAGTAAACCCCAATCTAGGAATTAACCTGAATCCATAACTCTTAGCTAATCAAATTATAAACCAAATTTAACACTGAAGTTCCTGAATCATCCACCTCGAACATGAGGATTCAAAGCAAAATGGAAGCCTAATAAATAGTGTTTATGCCTTTCCTTAAAAAATAAGAATATAATAAAGTAAAATCAATTTTCCTCAAATGTAGCATACTTAACTTCCAATTGCGATACGCGGCATAAAAGCTTTTAAGTTTCAACACAAATTAAAATACTTAGAACAAAGAAGTAGAAGTAGAAGAACCTTTGACGAAGGAGATATTGAACTCGCGAAGAGGAATGAGAAGTACTGTGCGAGAGAGATCGGCGTGCGGAGAGAAGTGGAGGGAAGTGGCGTGGTGATTGAGTCCGGCGAGGCGAGATCCGAAGGGAGCGCCGGATATGTCGTACTGAATGAGGCGGTAGACGTCGACGACGGTGGCGCCGTCACAGAGCTCGACGCAGGCCACCAGAACGAACACGAGGGCGATGACCGAGTCGAGTACCAACATTTGGCGCTCGCGCGGTGATTTTCTAGGCGCCATGGCCAACGGAGAGATCTGGTAAGAGTAGGGTTTTTCAGAGTTTGCAAAATAGAAGTAAATGAAGTAGAAAAGAAACCCCGATCTGGTACAGTGGTACACAGCCTACGTTGTGCGTTTCGGTGGTCTGTTTGCCTTTTGTTAATCCTTATTAAATTTTTTTTTATTGTGTTTGATTTAAAATGAGAGTGAGAGATAGAAATTAAATTAAATTAAATTGATTGAGAAAAGAAAAATGTTAGTATTTAAAATTTTAATGTTGAATAAGAGTATTTAAGTAAAAAAAATTATTAAAATTTCAGTTTTAGTTATCAGTCCTCATTATTGAAACTGAAATTTTAGTTTCAGTCCTTATCCATCAAATATAATATCTAGTTCCAGTCTCCTAATCTCAGTTACAGTACTCAAAACTAAACGCGAGACTGGAAATTGAGACGGACTCAGGAGACTAAAATTCAGTATTATGTTTACTGGATAGACACTGAAACTAAAATTTCAATTTTAATGCTCAAAATTTAAATATGTAGTCGAAAGTGGTGGCTGGTTCACAATGCTGCCATCGTCGTTGAGCTCTTCCCGTCGTCGTGATGTTGTATTGTCGCCGAGCTGTTGTTGTCCCTGAGCTGCAGCACCGTCGCAAAGGTGCCATTGTTGTTGTTATGCTCTGCTGCACCACCGTAAGTTGCCAGAAGAGCTGTTTCGCTGTTGCCGTTGCCAAAGAAGGTAACCATCACCGTACGAGCCTTTGGTTGTTTTGTTGAAAACTTGTGGAGCTACACAACTCGGCCTGAAAAGATGTGAGGCTTCAAATCATAATCTTTTTGGGATATAGTTAATTATGTAGGGGTGTCGTTGGAAGAAAACATTAATAAAGTTTCAGTCTCAGTCTCTCAGTCCCCACTATCCCCACTATCTGGAGATACTAAAATATTGAAATTTTGGAGATTGAGGCTGAAATTTTAGTTCTAGTCTCTGTTAAAAAAATATGATACTGAGTCTCAGTCCCAGCCCTAGTCTCAGTCTCAGTCCCTCAAAACAAACGTACCCTTAGGCTGTGTTTGGCAGTATAGACTGAGATTGAGAGACTCGGACAGAGGACTGCGACTGAGAAACTGAGACTAAATTAGATTTGTGTATTGTGTTTGATTTAAAAATGTATAAAATTAAATTGTGTGAAGACTAAAATGATAAAATGTCCAAAATATGCTTCCTATTAAAAAAATAATAATTCTAGACATACACTTATTTTTTCCAACCAAATTGTTATTGTTCACGTGTTTTTACTAAAAACGAACATAAATTTATATGTACAACGAACATGTTTTTATAGCTGACATAAACAGTTTTTAAAATATATTCGTTTGCTTTTAAATTTTCTGCTTATTCTAGTAGTAATATTCTGTTCGTGCGCGTGGGTTGAGAGTTGGCAAAATTCTCTTGGTTTGACTTGGTTGAAAAAAAGAGGTGTACACATATCATGATTGTAAAAAAATAAAAAACAAAATAAAACCCTTTTATGCCAATCCTTTTCCTCTAAGATTGCTTTTCCCTATCTCTTCTCCAGCACTGCTGCAATCCTTTTTTCTTGCCTACCCACTTTTTTTTCAGTCTGAACATGCATTTGAATCCATTGTTTTTGCTGTCCATTTGAATCCAATTTTAGTTTGTTCTAGCGCTTCAAACAAACAAGGTGGCATTTGTTCTAGCCCTATGAATCAATTTTGTTTAATGCTTTCTCAAGTTCCTTTCTTTTCTCATTTCGTCGATTTTCACCGTGCTTGTTACCAGTTTTGATAGGCCTCTCACCTATATTTGCCTCTTGCTTCAGCCCTTCTTGTATTGTGTGTTGTTGTTGCTGCTTCTTCTTCTTTTTTTGTTAGAGACTAGCATGAGAGAGGAATGGTTGGCTGTTGGTGGCGACGGCGACGAACACAGTGACAACAAGTTGAGGTGGTTGTGGTAGGGTGCTATAAGATAGAGAAACAATGATGGTGGTGCTGCTGGTGATGTTGGCAGCTGTGAAGAGATGAAGTAAGAGTAGATTAGGGATGGGTAAAGTTGGAAATTCATAAATGGTATGAGGGCATTTGAGGAAAGAATGTTATTAAAGTTTCAGTCTCAGTCCTCAATTCCTCCTAATTGGAAGTACTGAAAATACTGAAATTTTGGGGACTGAGACTGAATTAGTCTCCGTCCAACAAACACGATAATGAGTCTCAGTCTCCCAATACCAATACCAGTTACCAATCGCAGCCTTAAAGATTGAGATTAAAATTTTAATTCTTATCACTATCCAATAAACACAACACTGAATTCAGTCTCTCGATCCAAATACCAATTTAACGCTACCTTAGAGTTGTAATTATGTTTTTTCCTGTGATATTATTATAGATATAAATTTTGTTATTTTAATTTAACAATGCTTTTGATATCATTAAAATTTTAATTCGTACTTTTGTCGTCGATGACTACTTAATGCGAAATAAAATCTTCCTTAACTTAATTGTTACTTTACTCAAAGATTTAGTTTAAAGATAGTTTAATGTTTTATGTCATCTGATTTTTAAAATGCATTTTTTATCCTAATAACAAATTAACAATAAACAATTTCACTAATTAAGACGAAACTGTTTTTATTTGAAATATAAGTTATGTTTTGCAAAACCTTAAAGTTAAAAGATAAGTTAATAATTTCATATCTGCATTTCAATGTAAATTCGTATTTATATTAACAAATCTGATTTCATCAAATAAATAAAAAACAAAATGTGAAAAATCTTGATTCGGTCTTCACAATTTATTATTCTTCTTAGCTGCAACTTTTGTCTCTTTTCCTTCTCGATCCGGTCAATCCAATCAACCTTCATACATCTGCCACTAAGGTCGGTATTTTGCTCGGTAAAGAATCAATAAATAACGAATAAAATGAACTAGTTTTCACAAGTAATGAAACATAACAATAATTTTTACAATTAAACTTAATTAATCACTACAAAAAATATGTTATCAGGCACCAGCAAAGGAAGGGAGGGCAACGTGAGACTGTGCAAGATAGAGCAAGCTCATGAATATATATAGGTTTTTGCAGCATAAAAGTGACGTTATAATCGAACATAAAAGTTAAAACTTTTTAACAAAACAAAATCGACTATTTTATGCATGGCTAATGCTACATGCATACACACATCACTATGTATTCATCTTAAAAAATAAAATTTGTTTTTTTCATGTAACCCAAATTATCATATCATTATTTATGTGTTTAAAATTTCTGTGTGATACTTCATTATTTAAGTACTTACATATTAGCTTATTAGGTATAAAAACAAGTCATAAAAATATACAAATGAATATATGAACGTGTGTAGACATAGATTTATTCTTTATATAATATTAACAATAGTGCTATGAGATCATCACTAGAGATTTATTAAGTTATCATCTAAATAGAATAAAAATAATCAATAAAAATAAACAAGATATCAACTATCAAACCCAACCGAATTAACAATAAAAAACAAACTTCAAAAACTGTATCAATAATTACCTGCATGAATTGTGCTCGGGTCGCACCATCAACCGAACCTATCAAGTCCAAATCAGTCTTGGACTGAAAATGCTCTTTTGCCAACATAGAGAAGGGGAAGTGCTCGGACCAAACGGATGTTAAGTCCTCTTTCCTAGCATATCCATGAAGCCTCTTCTGTTTCTCAGCAAAACCCTTCACTTCTTCAAGACTAACCTCCTTCCCACAGCACTTGCTTGAGGTCAAGTCGATGACTTTCTTGCTAGAACCGACCTCCTCGGCCTTTCTCCTCTTCATGCTCACCACCTTCTTTTTCTCAGGGGGCTGATTAACTACCACCCCCTCCTCCACCTTCACCGCATTGGAGGCTGAGAAACCTCTCTCATTTCTATTTTTAAAATAATTCTTCAGCCCACCAGTAGTTGTCTTTGAAATACAAATACAACAACACAATCAATAACAGAACAAGTCAGCAACATAGTCAATCCATACAACATCAAACTCAAACAGAATAATCACAAATCACAATTATCAAATTTTACCTAAGTATCTCGTTGCATACTCTCTCTCTTTATCCTACTTGAACACCATGGTTAAAGAGAGGAGCTCTTTCGTTCACACGACTCTCTAAGAACTCGATTATTTTCAAACTCTCCTTATTCACCTTATTCATCCCAAGAATCTGTACTGGTTCCGGATACCTGTACAGAGGGAACCGTTCTAAACCGTACTCATCCAAATAGAACGGAAACTGATCTTCCGAACAAGTAACTTTGACAAACATCTCCTTGAAATCTTTATAGGACTGCCTATAAAGACCAAACAATGCTTTCCCTTGAACACTGTTCAGTGTAACCAACCCTCCTTGCCGAACACCTTTTGCTTGGAAATAAGAGAAAAAGACCTCAAGTAAAGGGTCTACACCCAAGTACTCCATCAAAATCTCAAATCCCCTCACAAATGCCCACGCATTCGGATGGATTTGAGTCGGAGCACACTTTAACTGATTTAAAACTCCACACTCGAACTCCGAAAAAGGGAATTTTATTCCTACATCTAAGAAGACAGCGGTGTACATATAAAACCACTCCCAACCCTCTCCTCTATGGTAAACCCTATCATTTACCCCACATGGCAAAAAACGCAACTTCACAACACTGCCTCCGCGAACAAACGTAGAAGGCTCACCTAACTCCTCTATACTGTCCGAATCTACAAAGAGGGAAGCCATTTCCCTCACCTCACCCTTCACCCAAGAATACCGATCCTCAACAGCAATGGGCACTACTGGCTTCCCATTCTCATCAGTTTGCCTATTAACAGCCATTAATCAAATGATCTAACCCAACAACAAGACGAAGAAGAAACAGAGACAGAAGCAGAAAAAACAATGAAAATTACATAAACTAACCTTTTTGACTCATGTTTCTTCAAATATGTTATGCCACCGAGGAAGTATAACTCTCTTTCTCTCTCTCAAAATTGTAAGAATGTAACTTAACCTTACAATAACAATCCACCCATCAAAACGGTTCACTCTCACTTACTTTTACAACCGTTAGATGAAACAATAACTTCTTTCATCTAATGGCCAACAATAACATGGGGAAACGTGGACTGCCATAACTTCCCATCATGTCCAATCCCACGTTTCTCTCTCTCTTTCACATTTATTACTTTCACTTTTACTTTCATTCAACTCCTTTAATGGATTTATTATCTATTTTTTAATTTTCTCTTACAAGCTTAACCATCACAAAAATTGCAGTTTGACCTTGGGGGCTGGCATACACTATAACCGATCTTATGACCCCTGTTTTACCTCTTTCATTTTCCTAAAAGCTCAACCTGTCAATTCCGATCAGGTCAAGCTTGGGGGCTGTGATCCGGCCTGTCATAAGCTCGGCCCAAAAGAGTTCATCAGAAGAGCTCTTATCAAATCGACAATCCATCAAACAACACAAAAGCCCAACAAACCGATCTCTTATCCAACTGATCCAACTTAAGGGCCCAGAAACCCGAACTGATCTCTTCTAACGCCGCCAAGTCCAAACTGAACAGCTGAATGAAACCCTAATCCGATTAATCAAACACGTGCTCACCTAAACGGATGAGATCAATCAATAAACGAACTAACTAAGACTTATCAGCTAAGTCTTCAAATCCCGAAGAGTTCGGGATCCGATGACTAAGCCTTCTAACAGCATCCAAATCTAACTGCTCACTCAAGTCACTCTATTTAGCTATCCTAGTTTGACCTAGGGAGGTAAGCTCTCTTCTCCAACATATTCGCTAAACTGCTAAGCACTTCTTCCTATCTGACTTGAGCGTCCGAGTGGCCTTGCAGGTCCACCCCCCGCCGTTCCTTGGAGATCAGAGCTACATTGAAGATTCTTGTGGAAGCTGAAGTGTTCATCCTTTGTCCGAGCACACTGATCTTGAAAGAGCTCATCCGCGAAGTCCTCGGACGGCCGAACTCTTCCACTTTCATACCAGAACAATATTTATAACGAATGGTTGATTTCTTAGAATATCTGTGAAAAATAATTATAATAGTTCCATACATTTTACGAGTCATATCCTCAACTATGTCCTACTCCCAAGCAAGTAAGCTTTCAGCTCTTTCTTCTATTGGTTCACCAAGCAACCAAAGGACCCAAATATATCTATTGATCGAAGAAGAACACTGTCTCTCTTTTTTGACTTACAAGTTAAGTAATTTTCTCCTTTATTAAGCATTTCTCTGATCTTATTGGGAATAATCCGTATATGGTAATATTTGGGAGTTTAATTTTGTAAATAATTTTACACAATATCATCCAATTAAATTATTATATTTAAATGATTTTTAAAATAATAAATTTAAAATAAATTATTTTTACTAATGCAATAGTATACCATTAGTTATATGTGTATGTAAAATATTAATTATAAAAATTAAATTCTAAATTTGATGACAATAGAAATTAAAGAATGAAAGAAAAGTTACATAACATGTTCAGCATAATCTTTTGAAGAAAGTCATTCACAAAGATTGGCCAAGAAAAAGTCAACTTTGCTACTAGTTGCTACCAAGCGATAGTAATTAGTAAGCAATACTAGCCCATGCCATATCATAAGTTTATTTTTATTATTTGGAAAATCACATATAAGTATCTGATCATTTAATTTAAGTCTTTTTGTTAAGAGATATTATTATTAGATGTGTTAAAAAAATTATTTATAATTGAATTTATACTCTGTGTATATAGTTTTATAATTGAATTCCTAGAGATGTTGAACATTTAAACATGAGTTAATACAACAGTTAATTGGAAAAATTAATTTTGTAATTTAAAATGACTTTGGTAGATGTAAATATAATAAAGAATAAGCATAAATTTTAAAAATTATATATTAATATATAAGATTATATTAAATTTTTAATTTAAAAAATATAAATTATTAATTAATTTTAGCTCATATGACATTATTCTTTTTATTATAAGAGATTTTGAATTTAATTTCATCTAACCGTAAAGTTTTATTAATATTCAAAAATGAATATATTATGTTGATCAGGTAACATTCCTTAAATAATATAAAATATACACAAAATTAATCAATACAAATTATTCTGATGATCATTTACCAAACCCCAACTCCTTGCAACTTAAATTACACATAGGCGCAACCATACAATGAGATAATTGAAACATGATGAGCCAGTTATGTTTCTACACATCAGGTTCCTTTATATAACATATATAATTTGAATAAACTACATTATTTATTAATTAAAATTAAAGTGACAAATGATAAAGAGTTGGTGACATATTAAAAAGAAAAATAGAGAGACTATTATAATGTTATTTTGAAATTCAGAGGCAAGTCTTGTGAATGATGAAGGTGTTCCTACAAGAGGAAGATGTTGTGTTTATTATAGAAGGGGTAGTAGAAACCTTGTCAGGGAAGGCCTCTTCACATATCTGACTGAAGGCCTTAACGATGATATGATGGTAATGAGATGCATTCAAGCGAAGAAAACACTGAAGAAGATCCTGAAGATCATCCTTAGATTCAATCTCCTTCTCAAAGATCATTTGGAGCATTGAATGGCGGAAATCATGATATGGGTCCGAAGAGTCCTTCTCAACTGCAAGTGTATCCATGAGAGGGCTTCGTTTGGAGATAATAAGGTTATTGCTGCTATGATCATCGGAGATTGTGGTGGAGGTATCTTCGTCCTCGGCAACGTTGTGAGAAGTAGTAGTGCTGAATGAAGAAGCCATGCTGCTGCTTGTATTTGTATTGGTATTGTTGTGGTGAATGGAGATTTTGGGTTTTGGGGTTGGATCGTGTACCTCTAAGGCCTTTGTTTTGCCACAGCCACAGCTACCGTTTACTGTGAATACAGTTTTGAAAAGAGCTTGTTTCTTGTTGGAAGACATTAACAGATCTCTCAGTCTCTTGCTATCTCTCACTAACCTTCAATATCTAGCAATCATTTAAACGTTGGACTAGATAGCACACTTTGCTATCTTGTTCGCTCGTCTCATCTGTTTCTCATAGAATAAAAGTAGTGTGGTTTTATAGTGAATTGGAAGGGATAGGCAGTAGAGATATAATTAAAAGTAATTAATAATGTAGGGATCGGATTGGATCGGAAGAGATGGATGTATATGGGCTTGCTTTTCTTTCTTTTATTTTCTTTACTTTACTTCACATAAATTACACCAATGGATATGGATATGTAGAAGAGGTAGATGGTATTGTTGGTGGGATTCCTTTTCGAATTAATTACTTTGTGTGTGAGGTTTGTGAAACATAAAGTGAACAATTAAGGTATCACATGTATGTAAATTAAAGTCTCGTTCGGATGTTTGGTAGAAGAAAATCGTTGCAGTTTAAAGTTTTTCTTGTTCTAGGAGTACAATTACCGGATTAATCATTTGATCATATCTTAGGGAAGAATAATATTCTTCTTTTGGATTTGCCTTTTTAAAATTATTCTTCAGATGACTATGATATTTCCTAACTCCTAAGATGAGGAACATTTGAAAGAAATGGAGCAATTCAATGGCAGCCCTCATATTCCTGTCAAATTAATTTTTAATATGCTAACATGAAATAAAAGATATTCTGAGAAATAAAAATATGTTATATATAATAAAAATAAAATAAAATGATAAATAAGAAACAAGGTAAGAAAAAGAAAGGAGGAAAATAGTTAGAAATCATATTCTGGCAAATAATTCTCGCTATATAAAGATTGAATAATAATAATTTATATACTTGACAAGTGTCCAGTCTCAAAAGTTTGGCACAAATTCTTTATTCTCCAATGAATTGATAAGTGTCATTATCTCAACGCATTCCATGAATGCACCATTAAATAGAGAACTATGTAACGTGTTGCAGTTTAGCATGAAAAAAAAGATAATATTTTGGGGAAAAAAAGATTTATAATAAAAAAATATGAAAATAAATTTTAAATTAAAATTTTCAACCATTAAATTCATAATAAAAAATATGAAAATAAAAATTGAAAGAAAATTTTGTTATCAATTAAAAGTTTTTGTATTTTTATTAAACTTAATAAGTGCATGACTAAGATTTTTTTTTATCAAAGTATAAATTAGTTAATAATAATTGTTTAATTTAATGAGTTAACCAAAGACATTATGATATAACGATTGCAAAATGATTTAGCAACTTAAAACTTTTTTTAATAAAAAAAAGGAACAATATTTTTTCAATTTAGATTTTGTAAAAGAAGAATATAAAAAATAAAACGTATCATTGACTTTAAGTATTTTACTTTTTCAACTAATATAGTAAATAAATTTAAAATAAATATGCACATCGCTTTATCACTCCGCGTGTTGCGCAGGAAATACTCTAGTAATTTTAAAATGCGTCTTTTAGACACAAGACGATAGCTAACTCCTTAACAAAATTCAAATTTTTGTTACCATTTTCATTTTATTGACATTATCCAATAGACCAGGCCAATACTGCGTACAGTGAGATAGTTTCTTTGCAAATTCCAAAACTTCATTCTTTCTACATTTTATGATGATTTCTCATGAGGATCCGTTACTTCTTATGTGTCAATAGACATTTGGCATTAGCATGATTAACATCCAAAATTAACTTATCATATCTGTACACCAAACAATGCCTATTTAATTTAATTCATCACTAAATTAACACCAAATCCACTCAACTCTGGAATATGCAGTTTTGGCCATTCGTATTACAATATGTTTTATATGAGTATGTAAAATGATGAAAAAAATGATGTTGTGAAATTTTTTTCTTTTTTCCATTTTGACAAAAACTATAATAATTTTAATAAATGGCAATTTTTAAAAATTAATGTAGAATTTATATATGCACGTATTTGTTGTTGTGATTGGGAAATAATTTCATGGTATTAATAGTCAATTTTTATATTTGAAATTTAATAAAAATTTTGGCTAATTATTGGTTGAGCTTTATTATATACTTATCGTCAGTGGTTAACTATATGCACATCAGCACAGACCACAATGAGCTGGATCCAAGATCAATTTAATAAACCATGCATCTGAAGCTAAGGTACAAGGAACTTAAAATCTCCATCAACAATGCCCCAAGCAACTAATAGTAAGGCACCAACAAGCTGTTACATGTTAAGCCTTGCATTAATGGTTAATACATTGATTGTCTGTTACTTTGTGGCAAACACACCAAACACGACGTGTTGACATCTCGCTTTTTGGATTTTTAGACCAACTCTCATGGAAGGACCTCTTCTACTTTTTTCTGATAAAGAGGGACTCAATTGCCGTTGGAGGAAAAATGGGCAAAGTCCTTGCACGTTTTTCAAAGGGCTTGAGTCCCTGGGCAGAGGGACTTGAAAGAGCGCTCCTTTCCTCTTTTTTATCTTTTGTTGAATAAAAAATGATGGAGCAAGCTTTTCTTTTCTTTTTTTTTTGTTTTAAATGAAAAAAATATGTAATATGTGCTAAGTATGTTTTATTTTATTAATTCATATTACAAATTAGTTAAAGCTTGAATTATATATTATGGGTTATTATTGTTATTTATAAAATTATTAATTTTTTTTATATATTAATTATTTTATAATAATATATTATTTTTAATTTATATAATAATATTATCAAAAAATAATTTATAATTATATTTTTATTTTTATTTTAATTAATTAGATAAGTGGGGCCGCAATGAGAACCAATGTGAGTCCCTTACATTGGAGAGGAGGGAAATGTTTGAATTCCTACTTACTGATTATGACGCAAAAATTGATGTAAAGTTGGGTCAGGAATAGGGATCGAAAGGAGTTCCCCACTGGAGTTGCTCTTAAACATATGACACGCCACTAAACAAGCTTTTGCCACAACAGACTTATAGGATCGTTTAAAAAGTGAATTTAAATTTTAATGTGTAATTTAGGAAAGAGTTGTGAGAGAGAATTTAGAAGTATAATTATCCTTCTAATAAAATTATTTATAATAATTTTTTATTCGTAAAAGATTTTATTAATAAGATAATGCTATTTGAAAAATATTTTGATCAATCAAGTCATTTATTTTTATACTAAATAAAATATTATTTCGGTGTCAAATAGTACAAAAAATAACACCTTAATAAATTTCTCGTTAATATCAAAATAATCTTCTATTTTACTACTAAAAGGCACATGACAGATATTGATATTTGTTGTGTGTATGACTCCTCCCGTAAATTTGTGCTCCATGTTCTCCGTGACGGTAGAATTGTCACTAAAACATAAAAGAGCATAGATGTTTTATTGAATCAAAAATTTCTTTTCAATTAACCACTTTAGAATGATTGCTAGAAAATATCTCTTCTCAATTCACTTACCAAGCTATTCTTTAGCCCCTTATATTCATTTGCATTATAAATTCCTTATGGTTCGTAGATAGGAACAAGTTCATTTTTAGCATGATCAAGCCGCAAGTGAAGAAGTTATTCCTCTTGGTGCTCTTCATCTTGCCAAAGATTATTTCTTTGCTCAAGTTGAAATTATGAGATTACGGCAGCTTGTTGGTACTTTCATGGAGAAACAAATTCACTAGTCCCCTCCTCCATCTCCTTTTGTCAAATTTACGTTTTCCGTATTATAACGCAATTTGAATAAATGATTTTGGATAATTAAGTTTAACCAAGTGATTTATTTTTATGCTAAATAGAATATTATTTCGGTGTCAAATAGTATAAAAAATTGCACTTAAATAAAATTTTATTTGCATCGAAATAGACTTCTATTTAACATAGAAATAATCACTTAATTAGACTTGATTGATCAAAATCACTTGTTTACATAGAATTATTAATAAATAAAATATATCTTATTTTTTTAAGCTAAAAAAAATCCTCTCCTTGCATATATGTATCACGTCTTGGATAAAAAGGTCTACCAAAAGCCCAATAAAGTTTTCGACAACATCATTTGGACATGACCAAAAACCAAAACATCATTGGGAGAAAACCGGTCTTCAATAGGTTTTTAATAAAATTGAATCTGTCTGCAAATTAATAAAAAAAAGCATAGGTAATATTTTTTTAATCAATAAATTAATTAATAAAAAATAAAATATTCATAATTATTATTCATAGAATGTCTACAATAAAAGAAATATAATTTAAAACAATCAATAATTAATAAAAAAAATAAAATATCCAAAATCTATAAACAAAATATTCTAAAATTAAAGAAATAAAATATTCAATATGAATTGTTGATTGATATTGATTGATTTTTTATTGGTTATTTAGTATGGTTGATGAGGGAGAAAATTGAAAGAATTTAATTCTTCTGTAAGGCATTCATCTCTACCACATAATGGCATCTACCAATCCCGTCCATGATGTATCCAGTCCAAACTCCAAAGCCATGATTCATATGATTTTTTTTGTTGGACATTCATATGGTTATTCATTATTTAGTCTTACATTATCATTCACCAAAAAAAGAAAAAAAAAATTCCTACCTTATCGTCCACTATTTATCCACTCAAGTTTAATTCCTTTGTTGGTTCAACAGAGCTCAGAGAAACACACATTCCGTCACACAGATATTCAGCACTACATCTTTTTACCCTTTTCTTTCCCCCTTTTCCAATTTTAATTAGCAAACAAGAACAACATATGATTTCTGGAGCAGTAGTACATAAGATTCTGCTATAGAGACCAAAAACAATGACCACATCATTTCTAATTCCATCGTCACCTTGTTCTCCTATACTTAGCCAGGGGGAGAAGACTAGGTTTAGATGGCATGCTTTTTCATTTCACTCATTGAAATCTAAATCCCATGTGAGAGGGTTCAGAGTAAGTGCTCTTAAAGAGAGAACAGAGGAAATCAAGAACCAATCATCATCTTCAGCTGAGGAAGTCACGAAGAAGTATGGCCTTGAAGCTGGTTTGTGGAAGGTGCCCGTTTTCTTTTCTTTCTTCTAAAATCATATTTTTGGTGTCATTTCTTGCTTTTCATGTCCGATTGCTGGTAAAGTTACCTCTTTTACCTTGCTTAACTGCAAAGTGTTAAGTGTGTATGGTGTTCCTTTTGTTGAAAAACTAAGCACAATTAGGAATTAGGAATTGTTAAGGAAATAGAGAAAGTGACTAATTTTTGTCCAAAATGGAATTGTTATAATGTTATGCCCCTTTATACCAGATTTTCAGCTCAAAGGAAGATGGGAAGGGTAATTCTGAACAGAAATCAAAGGGTGATCAAGCCAAGGAGTTGCTTGCAAAGTATGGTGGGGCATACCTTGCCACCTCCATTACTCTCTCATTGATCTCTTTCGCTCTATGTTATGCGCTAATTAGTGCTGGGATTGATGTCCAATTCTTGCTGCAGAAGGTGCAATACTTACACCATGACTTTTATTTTTACAATTAACAATTATTCATAAAATAAAAGAGGCGGATATAACTTTTAACAACAATGCTAGGTGACCAATAAAAATTCAGCCAACATCATCAAATGTTCTATTTCTTTAGGTTTCGGACGTTCTATATGTAGGAGTTACGAATGTTCTATTTTTTGTTGACTGATTTATAAGTTAGAAAAATATTGGTTGACTGATTTATTAGTTAAAAAAATATTGGTTACCTATACTTTCTCAACTTTTAATTAGCTAATATTAGTCCATTTTAGTATTGGAGAATTCTTTGGTAAAGAGAAAAAAGATGAAAATTATGAAGAGAAGAGTAATAAATCATTGGATTCATATGTGGGTGTAGGCTTTGATAAGATTTATAATATTTTGATTCATTAAATTTGATTAGGATAAAGGACAAATACACTCCTGACTTTTTTAAAAGTGGACAAAAGTGTCCTCCACTTTGCTGAAATACTTACATGCCTCCAACCTTTGAGAAAAGTGGACACTACTACCCCTCCGTTGATTTAACCTACGTATGACCATATTGAAGGTGTGTGATGTGGCTAGTCAATGGCGCCTAGCTGACCGTAACAGAGTTACACTATAAAGACCAAGCCCCGTAATGGACATTAGACAACAAAACGAAGCCGTTACTCCTCTTTTACATGAATGCTTCGAAATTAGGGTTTCATTCCTTTAAAGGAATTGACTTTCGTTTTGCTGTTTAATGTCAATTATGTGCCTGATCTGTTTAATATGACTCTGTTATGGCCAGCTAGGCGCCGTTGACAGTCATATCATATGCCTTCAAAACGGTCAAACGTGGGTTGGACCATCGGAGGGGTAGCATTGTCCACTTTTTTCGAAGGCTGGGGGCATGTGAGTATTTTAGCAAAGTGAGGGGCATTTTTGTCCACTTTTAAAAAAGTTAGGGGTATATTTATCTTTTACCCATTTGATTATTCTTCCTTCTCATTATTTTTTTTTCACTTCACCATAGTAGGCACGTTTAATATTTGGGGTTATAATTTATGATTTAGAGTTAATATTTTATGATTTAAGATCCGGATCCACGTGAGTTACTAATTTTTAGTTAGCCAACTTTAGAATTTAGTTTTATAACTTAGGATCTGGGTTCAAGGTTTATGATATGTATTATAAAATTTAAGTCAAATAAAATAATTATTTATGAGAATATATTTTTAAAAAAAATAAATACGGTAATGCTACATGTACACCTCTTTTTGGTGTACACCTCCAACCAAGTCTCAAACCAACAGATTTTTATATATACAACGAACATGTTTTCATAGTTGACACGAACAGATTTTAAAACTTGTTCGTTTGCTTTTAAAAATCTGTTCGTTCTAGTAGTAAAATTCTGTTT
>JASCZI010242324.1:15437-31480 GCA_036250425.1 Stylosanthes scabra | reverse complement strand
TTTATTTTTAATAAATTTGTATTTAAATTTATATAATATTTCAATTACAAAACATAAAATAACAAAAAGAATGACGGTTACACTTCCGATTCATCTTTTTTTTTTTTGTGACTAGAAATCAAGAAGAAAACAACTAACTCTTCACAGATGAAGAGTGATCGACACCCTCTAACATATTATGCATGCCATGCAATGGCTCCAATAGTTCTACATATCCTATACGCTTTTCAACAGCACTCTTGGCCAAGAAATCAGCAGCGACGTTGGCAGTACGCTGGATAAGGACCAAATCTGCACTCCAATTCCATTGAAGAACCGCATGAATTTTGACAATTAAATCAACATCAGTAGCATGTTCCGAATTAAAATGAAGCCGCGCTGCTAGAAAAGCATTCAGACTATCTGTCTCGCAAGAAACATCTTGAAAACCACACTCCCAGGCCCAAGTTAAACCACGCCAAATAGCAAACAGCTCACCTCTAAGGACTGAATTAATAGATATAGTTCCAAAACAACCTTTTATCCAAGTCCTATTAGCGTCCCGAATGACACAACCAAAGCCAGTCACATCAAAGCATTGTAAACACTTGCATCACAGTTAATTTTGACAGTGGAGCCAAGTGGAGGAGTCCACTCCACAAGAAGAGACAGGGGACACTAGCAGGTTGCATTTGATAAAAAAGTTTCAACTCCTTTATCAAGGATAAAGCCAGAGATTTTACCTTTAAGGAAGACCACTCATCGTCTTGGTTGAAGATGGAATTGTTCCAGTCACGCCAAATCCACCAAATTGTAGCACAAAAGGTGTATTCATCTAATCTGGTGCCATACAACAACCACGTTTTTAAATCCATTATTTGCATCATATCTGATATTGATAACTGAATTTGTTGCCAAATAGATTGGGCCGATGGACAATCACGAAGGCAATGAAGAACTGTTTCCGGGTGCAAATTACATCTAGGACAAAGCGCAGAATTGCCCATACCTCTATTAAACCGGAAAACATTAGTAGAGAGGCCTTCATAGAGACATATGAGATACTTAATCTTCTCAGGAACTCGCAGACGCCAAACCCAAAGCCAATTGTTATTCTCCTGCCATTGAAATTTCCTTCTTGCTAACCAAGTGTAGCATTTCCTAGCCGAATAAACTGTTGATGAACAAGGGTTCCAAAACCATGAAGGTTCATCCCTGGGTTGATTAGCAGGCCTAAAGCTATTGATGTAGTTTTGTAATTCTTGAGAAATTGGGGTAGCAAGCATATCAAAATTTCAATCATCACCGCCCCAAACATCTTCAATAGAAAGAGCCGTGTCAGAAATATGAATGAAAGGGATCAACTTCCCAAGACAGCCAATTGGTAGCCAGGAGTGAAACCAGAAGGATTTTGCCATACTGCCAACATGTCAGGAAAAGCCATCTTTCAACTCACCAAGAGAGGCAACAATGCTCTTCCAAACATGAGAGCCTTGTCTAGCAGATAAAGATTTCCAATTGTCAATCCTAAAATTATACTTTTCTAAAAGAAGCTTGACCCACAGCTTATCATCTTGTTTAAGAAGTTACCAGGCTAATTTTTTCAAGAGGGAAAGGTTGACGGACTTCGTGTCTCTAATACCGAGATCTCAAAACTTACGAGGGATAGCAATCTTCTTCCAACTTACCAAGCTCAAAAATCGCCCCTCAGTAGTACCCTTTCAAAGAAAGCTCCGCGAGATGGAATCAATCTCATTGCAAGATTAATTAGGGAACAAAGAGACTTGCATCTGATAGATTGGGAGAGACGAGGCAATCGATTTGACTAAGCAAAGCCTACCTGCCTTATTCAGAAGTTTTTCTTTTCAATTGGCTAATCGATTACGAATCTTGTTGACCATTTCAGAAAAGCAAGCTCGAGAATATTATAAAAATTTGAACTATTTTTTTATTTTATAATAAAAATAAAAATTATTACATATTCTTAATTTAATTTGTATGTAATACATGTTTTAAATAAATTGTAAAAATTATTAGAAATATATTTTTAGGAATGTGATAATTTGTTATTGCTTGACGTGTGTATGATGGCTGAAACCTTATAACTGTGTGTGACGTTACATGACATTGACGCAGATACTCTGGTGGTCCCTCTCGTAAGAACAGATTAAAGAGCATTGGATACGTATATCTCACCAAGCCAATAAGAGTTTGACACGTAGCACAGGAATAAACATGGTTTGGCAAAAGATATCCTAAAATATTTGTCACATATACTCAGCTTGTTGTATGTCGGGTTAAGGTGCGATTGGGTCGTACAAGACAATGATCGAGATAGTGACACCATCAACTATATATATATAAGTGTATAACATTAACCTCCCCCGTCTCTTCTAAGAGATATACTTCTTTTGGTTCAACTTGTGTACACAGGTTATTAGATGTTTCAATGAAAAAGCTTACAATAATTACGTATCAAAATTTTCGATTTATCGTACCCAATCAACCACACATACGTGCATTTGAGAGAGAAACTAAGACTAAAGTTAAAAGTCTCAGATAAAATTAAAAAATTGAGATTGAATTAAATTTATATATTATGTTTGTTTTAAAATTATTAAAAGATAAATATTGAAAAGTAGATATTAAATTAAGTCAATAGAAAAAAGAATAACGATTAATATTGAAAATCTTAATGTTAGGTAAGAATATTTAAATAAAAAAATTATTAAAATTTCAATTTCAATTCTTAATCCTCATCCCTTTTAACTAGAGGTATTGAAAATACTGAGATTGAGACTGAAATTTTAGTTCCATTCCCTGTTCAACAAAGTTTCAGTCTACTAGTCTCAGTCTCAGTCTCAGTTACCAAACGCACCGTAAAAATAATAAATCAATTGCACCAAGTAGCAGGCTAACTTAAAATGTTTTAATTTCTTCTCATTGTGTACTTAACTAGGTTTATATATACATAATGGTGATGTTAAGAATCAAATCTATGTTTCTAAGCCTTTAGATACCGTGAGATTTTTTTTGTAATTATACATGAAAGATATATAGTAAATCAGAATTTGTATAGTTATATGTAAGTACGTGGTTATTAAATTATATATACTATGTAACATCTATTCATTTTACATTAGATTTTATTTAACGATGCCAAATAAATAAGAGGGAATTGAAGAACGAAGCGCATAAGTGGAAAGCACAAACTGAAATATTAATTAACGTACAATCATTTTAGTTTCCTTTCTATATGAGTATGTAGTATGTTGTTAGTGTGTTGATACAAGAAACCATTTTTGTGTGGCAAGATTAGATTATTACGGAACACGTATGTATAAGCATGAAAGTAAGGGAATGGAATGCGATACAATGGCTTGGTCATCTCGTAAGGTTGAGATTGAGAAGCATGTACAAAAATTCAAAACTAGCTGATGAGGACCACAATGAATTTACTACTAGAAATGATTGTAGATAATGTCCATATCATTATCAACAGTATCAATCGCTATAAAGATTACAGATAGATGAAGCACATACATACAAATATACAATGCAAGGCCATTTAATAATAAATAACAATGAAAAAAGAAGCATGCAGAGAATTAATTAAAGATAGATATAGATATGAAAATAAATAAATATTAGTAGTAGATTTATTAAAGGGTATAATGTGGGTCACGTGCAATGGCGCTGCCACCTGTAGTGGAGCGTGCAAGTGCAGCCACGGGAGCTCCACCACCACTCCACTCTACTTGTCTAATGTCTGACAGTACAGCAACAAACAGGAACCACACTACCATTAATTACCACCAAAAACAAGAACGAAATTAAACCCAACCAAGGATTTGGATTAGGATTAGGATTAGGATTATGCTAATAAGTGTATTAGGAAAATGTTTGGAGAGTAATATTTTTAGTATTAATAAACTAATATGATTTATTGTATTGATCGATAGTTAGTTATTTATTTTAAAAAATGTTGATTAAAAATATAGTGTTGAATTAATGAATAAAGTGTTAGATTGTTGACTAAAAATACTAGTCAATATAAAATTATAAATTAAAATTGTTGGTTCTTAAATTTTTTGGGAAAAAAAAAGAGTTGGTTAATAATATTAATCTAAATTAGTGAATTACTAGAAAAAGTGAAGTTACTAAATTATTTGGATATATTTATTTAGGTTGGAAAATCTCTAGCCAACCTCATATGAAATTGATATTTTAAATTTTTAGATTATAATTTAGTTAAACATGTCAAATTATTTAATATTTTTTGACAAATAATTTCATATGAAATTGACTACACCTGAGTATTCACTATTTATTTAACAATTAAAATTTTGGAATTGAGAAAATATAAATAACCAATAAAAAGTACCTAACAATCACCAACTTTATATTTTTTTAAAAATAGAAACTTGAAATTTAAAAAATAGAATATTTAATTTAAAATGTTAGCTGATGTTGACTGAATTTTTATTAATTATTTAATATTGTTATTTTGAATTATATGATTTTAAAATTTTTAAAAGTATAAATGATTAATTTTTAATTAGGTAAAAAAAATTGGGTGCAGGCGAATTAAAAGTTAGACTCCTTATAATTATTCGTTTAAGGATAGTAATAATGTAATATAACTCTAGATTTAGAAAAGAAAAAATGAAGGAGCGAATTGTGTTGTAAAAATAGGAGGAATTTAGTGCATTGCAGAGAGTGCATTAAATAGGAAAGCGTGTTAGTGTAAGGTGTTATGGCGCGTGAGGGTGGTGATGTTACCATAATTTGATGAAAAAACCCGCCCACAATTCCCCATGAACATGTCCTTTGCATCATCATCATCTCTTTCTCAAACTAGTTAACATTGCCATTAACTTCCCTCACCGCACGCAAAACCACCCTCCCTCCCTCCCTCCGCCCCTTCCAACCATTTCTCTCTTTCTCTTTCTTCAACCAACTTTACCCCCTTCACTCACCTCACAAGGGGGACGGAATGGGGGATGATATGTACAACTATGACAAGAATCTGTCATCATCCTCTTCCTCTCAGGACGAAATTTCTCTTTTCCTGCGTCAGATTCTGCTGCGTTCCTCACTACCTCACCAAGATGCACCACCACAACAACAACACCCTTCTTCTTCCTCCTCTTCTTGCTTCCCGTCAACCTCTCACCTTCAAGATGCCAAGATCTCACCACTCGGTTCCAGCACTGCTGCTTTTCTCTCTGCCTCTGCCTTGAAGGGGCACGGAGGTAATTCTGCTCCAATTGTTTCTTCTTCTTCCGTAGGCGTCAGTGTGAACGATACTGATGACTATGATTGTGAAAGTGAGGTATCTCTCTCTCTCTCTCTCTCTCTCTCTCTCTCTCTCTGTCTTTTACCCTTTCTATTTCTTTCATCTGCTAAAAGTAATGTTGTAAGAGCAAAAGGTAGCTGCTAGATTTTTCATGCTATGGTTCTAAGCAAAATAAAATAGTATATCACGATTGACGCATTAGGTTTACTGAATGGCTTGGAATGTAACATACATAACATAATAATTTAGTGTTATCTGGTTCTCTGATTCTTGGCTTGCTTTTAGTTTGGATCTTTGTGGAGCTTTTTGATTTAGGGTTAAATGGTTGGGAATTTCTGAACGTAGGAGGGTGTTGAAGCTTTGGCAGAAGATGTTCCAGCAAAGTCTGTACCTTCTAGGAGTTCATCAAAGAGGAGCAGAGCAGCAGAAGTTCATAACTTGTCAGAAAAGGTTTTTCTGAATTTCTGCCGTGGCTTTTAGTGGTACTTATTGGTTTTGATTTCATACGAAGTTATGTAGTTTTCCTTGTTGAGCAGCGAAGGAGGAGTAGGATCAATGAAAAGATGAAGGCCTTGCAAAATCTAATTCCGAATTCTAATAAGGTAACTCTAAAGCTTCTTTCATCCTTTGGTTTTAAAAGGGTGAGCTTTATGTCTTTATGATCCATTGTTTAATGTAGTCCATTTGTTTTATGCGTGTTGCAGACTGATAAGGCTTCAATGCTGGATGAGGCTATTGAATACCTTAAACAGCTTCAACTCCAAGTACAGGTGTGTGTCACGTTAACATGTTGCATTATTGTTCTATGTGGCTGGCTGAAAAACTGCACACCCTTACATTTGTGACAATTGCATGATTTTTGTAAACACATTCCCATTGTTTTACAAGGACAGCATTGCCTCATTGAAGATAGAAAATAATTGGAAAGTAAGAAATGAATAATAAGAAGAAAGAAATTATTAGATACGAAAGTAATGATGAATAGCGTTATTAAGGAGTGCTTATTATTGAATACCTCATCATTCATATTCTAATACAATTTCCAAACAGTGTCTTCCCATCCTTATAGTATAAGTTATCACCCTCGCTGACTCTCAGCAAAAATCATAACAGTAGTGCTGTCCACATTGACCTTTACATTGAATTGAGATGAAATATCACTAAACAGGACCTTAGTAGAAATCTTTTCATTACCAATGATAAACAAGCTGTATAATAGTTAATAGAATTACCAGAATCAAGTATAATAGGGAACTAGGAATGCAGTTGCCTATTGCAGAGAATAGGTTTGATCTTATTGTTGACTTAGTATTTAGTATGGAATTTACAGCAACTATCAATGGGAAGCCTGTAGTTGCTCAGAGTAAAAAGAAATATTCAATCAAAATTGTCATAACATTAATTGATAACCAGTTAAATAATTAACCTAATCTTCATTAGTTTCATTATGAAAAAGCAGGGCGGTATAGGCAATAAATTTGCTCACAATCAATAACACTAGCAGGAGTTCATTGGTTGTGTTGTGATATAATTTTTTTAATACTAATTCAGATGAATGTGATGAAGAACTCAAAGCTTATGCTTATTAAATTATATATTATACCTTAAAATGGCCATAGAATTGGCTTTCAAGGAAGATTTATTCTAAACTGTAGGGGAAGTTTATGATAATATTTCAGATGTTGTCAATGAGAAATGGATTGAGTTTGCATCCTATGAGCTTTCCCGAAGGATTTCAGCCTCTACAATTCTCAAGAATGAGTCTGGAGTTCAGTGAAGAAAACAGGGACATTCCTTTAAACATGACAGAAACTCTGCCTCTGCACCAAGGCAACCCCTTGCACTACGCATCCAGTCTACCTAACAAACCAGCCATACCAAATCAACCATCAGTAACTTACCCTTCATATATTAACAACTCAGAAGCGCCTTTTGGGCTGGAATCGCCAATCCTACCACATACAAAACCCCTTCAGCCAGGAAGGTTTTCTGAGGTAAGCTAAAAAATGTGGAATGAATCTCACATCTTGCCAAAACTGTAGTACTAGTCATTGTTACATTTTCTCGTTTGCAATTTGAAAACAGACGCATAGGGAAGACATACTGCTGCAGCAGCAATCAAATGCAAGCCATTCAGATACCAATCCGTTAGGTGGTTCTCAAGGTGTGTGCTCTTTGTTTCATCTAATATAATGATGTTATATATGCAGTTTAACTATTGAATAATATTTTATAAAAATCTCACGGTCCCCAAACCTTCCCCCGGCGTAAATTCCAGTTGTGAAAGAGTTGGAGACAGGAAACTTGGCCACAGCATCACTCTCCTTTGACTCGCAAACATGTGAAGCTAAGGACAACAACCCTCTGCAAACTTGCATTGCTGGAAGAGATCAATCATCATCAGTGATCATAAGGAATAGTTAGGCCAACGTTATTCTTGCATCACAAGTAACTCAATTAAGTAGGTAATTAGTACATGATGCCATTAAGAAACTATATTTGATATATGTACCTTGATCACCTTCATGCATGGAATGCAACATATCCTGAAAAGTTTTTCACCAGTGCAGACAGAAATGGTGCTTGAAATGATAACAGGAAGACAAGGGAATTCAGGTTTTGAAGTTTTTTCAAAGCTTCCAATACCATTCCCCCCCCTCCCTTTTTTTGCATTTTAGTTTCCTCAGGAAGTCAGGATCATACCTTGAGCATTCCACGGTGTTCTCTACATGCATCTTTTATCTCCACTTCTCCAGTTTCTCAAGTTGATAAATTATGTATGCATGATGCATGGAGCGAGATAATTGCCAATTGTTGTACACTTGCACGTAGTTATTATATTGTCTTATTACATTATTATTATATGAATTATGAAATATTCAAAGATAGTATCATAGTACTAATAAGTAATCACCTGTTCTTTAACTTTTAAAGTTGCTGTGTCGTTCTGGAGATCATTGTATTAATCGTACAAGGGTCCTCAATTAACCTTGTTAGCTTATAAATAGTATCTATCTAGAAAGGATATGTTTCATTGAAAGAATTAGTTTTGCATTGCTTATCTGTAATTTTATTCATACCCGAAAGAATTATTCATATTATTGCATGTGCACAAGAAAAAAAAAAAAGGGATATATATGTAGATTTTTTTTTTCTACTTAGTATTTTTTAAAACAATTGGTTAAATGTATTTAGAAATGGGTTAAATCCCAAAACCGACTAATTTTTTTTTAGAATCGCAGATAAGATCGAAGTCATGCATATAAAATCCGATCAGTTAAAATACATAAAAGATGAATTGTTTAGGGTTTAGCTGCGTTATTAAGACACATATAAAAATTATTATTAATAAAAGTTTTTATTTTTTATTTTAATGCATATATAACAAATAGATTAAGTTCCTCTAGAATGTAGATATTCATAAAATTATAAAATGAAAGGTACACGACCCAAAAAATCACTTTAAATTAAAATAGTAGAAATAATATATAATAAAAATTATAAATAAAAGGGTGATTAATTATCACTTTATTATTTTACCAAATTTCTATTTTAGTAGATTTTTTTCCAGAATAATACAGTACATAGAAAACTAGACTTTAATCCAACATAAAAGCATTTATTCCACCAAAGATAGAATTTCTACGTACATGGTAATTCTTTGATTTTTAAATTTGAATAAATTTATCTGCTACCATTATTATTTTATGACCTTTTCACTGGATTATTAACTTGGTCATATTTGACTGCCCGGTTTTTTCTTTTCCCAACATAAGGCGTCCGAGTCACTGATATTATTTTCCTTTTCCTTTTCGATAACTTTGGATTGGAATTCCGAATTCCTTCTGCCACATTTTCGGTGAAAGATATGTGGTCCAGGTAGTGTCTATACAAAACAGAAGTTCTATTGTGACTAATAAATTAGTATTTGGCAATTGGCATACATGTAAATATATACTGACATTAATTTCAGCTTTGCATGATTTTTAATATAAATTTATTAAGTAGTTTAATCTTTTAAAGATCATATATAATGTTACTTTAGTTTTTCAAATATACATGTAGCATGTAACTATTTATTGTTGATTGAAAATTTGGATTTAGTTTTTACGTATTACTAGTCTAATTAACTGAGTATTATTACACAAGTAAAAATAATTAATTTTTAAATTTATTATTATAAGCTTAATGTATACTTATCTGTCTCTGACTCTTTGTGTCTATATTCAATGTATGCATGTAAAAAAGTACTTATACTGTTCAATTTTAATCTATGAACCCCAAAAAAAATAAATCAAAATTTGGAGGATTTGAATTTGGATATATGGATAGATGACATGGTGAATGCACGTGGCAAAGGATGCTGAGAAAGTGCCACGTGGGCGGAAAGGGGAGTCTGCGTGGAAAAGAACAAGTGGCAAGTGGACACTGGCATTGAAGATTGATAGGTTCAGTGAGTCCACATTCCACAATGAGCCTCATCACTTGATTATTTAGTTAGTTAGTTCCAAAATTCTTTGTGGCGGGTGCTGTTTTTTATTTCTTCCTTCCCTCTTCCTCCTCTAATTATGAATAATATTATTTAATTTCTTTTGTTAATTATCCGAGAAAACTAATCCATTTACGATTTAGTCCTCAAGCTACCTGGCAAATCGCAGTAGCCAAATCCAGTTTTGTTTGTCCTTTCTTTTCTTTTCATTTCATAACCATAGAAAGTAGAAACAATGAAGAATAATAATAACGCAAAGAAGACAGAAGAACTCGTGACGACCATGAAGGAAAATGGATCTGGCGATAAGAATTCGGGTCGGGGCATACCGGGACCCACGAACCCGATGGTGACTCCACTCCTCACCGATCTCTACCAATTCACCATGGCTTACGCTTACTGGAAAGCTCGCAAGCATGCAGAACGTGCTGTGTAAGTATTCATTCCTTAATTAATCCATTAATTGTAATTTGTTATTGTTGTAAGGATTCATAGTTTTGATTCAAGATCATGTTTGTGATTGTCTTTCTCAGGTTTGATTTGTATTTCCGGAAGAATCCGTTTGGCGGGGAGTACACTATCTTTGCAGGTTTGGAAGAATGCATAAGGTTCATTTCCAATTACAAGCTATCTGAGGAGGACATTGAATTTATCAAGAGTAGTTTACATGTTCCCTGTGAGGTTAACATCTTTTTTCATATTCTCGTTTTCACAATGTGCTAGTTAGGGTACCTTGATTTGAACTCTTGTGAAGAATTGAAGTTCTGTCATGAATTCAAGTCTTACACACTGAATTTTTTTTTTTTTTTTTTCTTTTTCTTTTCAATATTTGGAAGTGGTGAAGCTATAAGCCAATGGATAAATTAGGTTGTGGCAATTTGAGTAGGAGATTAAAGGGAGGGGGGAAATATGCAACAGATAGATTGTCATTGTTCCGAATTTTCATGTTGGACTAGTTGATTGCATATTCATATGTAAGGCTGATGATCTTAGTTACATAAATTTTGTGCAAATTTTGATGCTGGTGGCACTTTTATAATAGATCGTCCCTGCAAAATGAAGTCTGACTCTAGTGATTTATTTTATTAAACCATAGGATGGCTTCTTCGAATATCTGAGAGGAATCAACTGCTCTGATGTTGAGGTATATGCTATTCCTGAGGGGTCAGTTGTTTTCCCAAAGGTGCCCCTGATGAGAGTTGAAGGTCCTATTGCCGTGAGTACTTGTTACCATTTGATAATATCTTTGAGCTTATACAGTTTCTAATTTGAATTTCTTTACAAGGAGATCTACTTTAAGATTTAATTGATTGAATGATTGGTTTTCCATTCAGGTTGTTCAATTGCTGGAAACTCCTTTTGTGAATCTGATTAACTTTGCGTCATTAGTTACTACCAATGCTGCAAGACATCGTTTTGTAGCTGGAAAATCAAAAACTCTACTCGAGTTTGGGCTGCGAAGGGCTCAGGTTACTAAGTCTTATTAAAATTGAAAGTTGGTGCACTGGATTATTTAGACTTCACACTCATCAAAAGAATCTTATTTTAAATGTAGGGGCCTGATGGTGGAATGGGAGCATCAAAATACTGCTATATTGGAGGATTTGATGCAACAAGGTATTATCTATATAAACAAATTCAATTCAAGTGTGTTCAGTGCTTGAATCGGAAGGATCCTTTTGGTGTTATCACACTAGAATAGCATTTACCATGCCTGATATTTTTGTTTGGTATTAGTTCTAATTAAATATGACTGGAACTGAACTATTTTATTCCTTTCATAACACAATAAAACCCGTTGCTTATCTAAGATGGAAAATTATTATTGCGTACAGCATGTAAATTACACTTTAATATATTCATCATAATTATCCCTTTGTGAATTTCGTTTTAATTTACCGATTTTCCCCCCTTTTTACTTTTGCTTTTGTATAACTTGTCTGTTTCATGTGGTGTGCTGATAGCAATGTTGCAGCAGGAAGGTTATTTGGGATTCCCCTTCGTGGCACTCATTCTCATGCCTTTGTTAGCTCATTTATGGTATATAACCATTTTATATGATGCTTATATTTGTTGTATATAAACCCTATGTAGGCTAAATGGCAGAACTTTATTTGATTATTTCCACATCCTATGTCTAAAAAAGAGAGTTCACATTTGTATGGAAGAAAAAGTTCAGCAGCATCTGATAAGATGCTTAGTGTGAGTATGTGCATTACTGTAAGCTAATAGGTATGTCACATTGTCCATATTTTGTACCCTAGATAAACTAAATGCCAGAATTGTAATGTTGAATTGTCAAGTCATACCTAAGAATTAAGACCCTGATTCAAAAGTGACAAATGTGATGGTCTAATTTGAGTAAGAAATGAGCTTCTATATATATGATGCAATAAATAGAGTTGATAGAGAAGCTTGAAATTATAAGATGGATCCTCTGATATTATATTGATAGAGATTCCTTCCAGAGTTTGCTCATATCCTTATGTGATTTCTGTTATCACTATTCTTATGCTTTGTTGTAACTTGATTCACTTTCTTTTATGCTATGTTTGCAGACCCTGGATGAGATTAAAGACAAATCACTTCGTAAAAAAGCTAGTAAAAGTACATGTAAAGATTTTGTTAGTTTGGTTCAAACATGGCTAAACAAACTACAGGTACAAATGCAAGTCTTTGCATACATAATATTATTTTTTCCGCATATAAAGCTGAGTCATTTAGAGTTAGTTGATTAACAAGCTGAGTTTGAATATTTTTTAATTGTTGTGTTCTAAGTTCTCTTTGCAGACCTTTTATCTTTATTTGATTAAGCATCACCATAATTATTGGTCCTCCCTCAGTATTATACTATCATAGCATGAATCTATATTTTGAACTCTTTTGAGATCAAGAATATTTGTCAGTGTATAATGTGTGTTGTATTCCCACCCTGCAGAAGTCAAAATCATTACGCGGTGTTTTTGCTGAGACCAACCAAAGTGAGCTGTCAGCATTCATATCATATGCATTGGCGTTTCCTGATAACTTTCTTGCCCTTGTAGACACTTATGATGTAAGTATTTAATATTTTCTTAGTAAATCTCTATTTCCTGCTAATAGAAATGATTTTTTTTGGCCAGCAATGTTCCATCATTGTGTGCAAATCTTGCCATTCTGATTTAGTTTTGCTTGGCTATTTCTCCGTATAATCACCTTTTCATTTCATGGCAGGTCATAAGAAGTGGAATCCCCAACTTCTGTGCAGTTGCATTAGCTCTCAATGAGTTAGGGTATGTCCAGAAGTTGACTATTCTTCCCCCTCCCCCCCACAAATCCCTACCCTTTCTCTTCATTTGGATTGTCAATACTTGATTAGAAGTTTCATATTGTGGTTTGTTAGTTTTCCCTGTTGATTTTGATTAATAGGGACACAAAACTTTGTTAGCCATTCTTATTTTCCTTCCATGAATTACTTCCGCGAATATTTGCTAATTTGTTCTATATGCCTTGGTGTTCTTCTTTTCTGGTTTAAGGACTGCAGATTTGTTTTGGCATTGATTCTAAGCATTCCTTGTTTTCAGTTTAAGGATTGCAGATTGGTTTTGGCTTTGAATAGTGTCTAAGTATCCACAACGCCTAAATAATAAATTATTAAATAAGTCAAACATTAATTGCTTTGTGGTGCAGATACAAAGCAGTTGGCATTAGACTGGACTCCGGTGACCTAGCCTATTTGTCTTGTCAAGTCAGGAAGATCTTTTGTTGCATTGAAAAGGAATTTGGGTTGTCCGGATTTGGGAAGACTAGTATTACAGCTAGTAATGACCTTAATGAGGAAACATTAGATGCTTTAAATAAACAGGTAATTCTCATTGCAAACTGGAACTTATATAGGCGAAAACAATAAACATTTTAGTTACTAAATGAAAGAAAAATCAAATATCCGCCAATGAAGCTCCAGTCAATCAACTAGAAGTGTGAAAGTTTGGCTTCGCTCATATTTTGATACAAATAAAATATTACAAAAGATGTCTAAGAGGACTGTGTTTGTCTGGACAGGGTCATGAGGTTGATACCTATGGAATTGGGACATACCTTGTTACATGTTATGCTCAAGCTGCTCTGGGAATTGTTTTCAAGCTGGTTGAGATAAATAAGCAGCCTCGTATCAAGCTTTCAGAAGATGTCTCAAAGGTATCAACACTATAAACAGAAATTTTAGTGGGATCGTCTATTTGCATGAAATAATCTTCTTCTGTTCCTTTCACTGTTTTAGGTCTCAATTCCATGTAAGAAGAAAATTTATAGATTGTATGGGAAAGAAGGCTATCCCCTTGTAGACATAATGACTGGGGAAGATGAACCCCCGCCTAAGGTATTCTGTTAACTTGTGCTTGACACTATCTTCTTCGTTTTGTTTTTCTTTCCTTTTTTGATTCTTTCTTTCTTCCCTTCAATGTTTATACTGTCACAGCCATGCACAGCTTTAATGGTATAAACTAAGTATTAAATTCGATAAAATTATTGATAAAGCCGGGACAAGATTTTCCATTTCTTGGCTACCTACTATTGCATCTATAAAAGAACCAGTTCCATAGACTATCCAGAAATAGACAACTACTTTTTGACAATTTTATTATATGTACACGTATATGATAGGTGGGAGAAAGAATCCTGTGCCGCCACCCCTTTGAAGAGTCCAAGAGAGCATACGTGGTGCCACAGCATGTTGAGGAGCTTCTAAGATGTTACAGTGCTGGAACTTCAGGTAAGAGAAGAAGACATAAATAAAAAATAGGTTGATAAATTGAAGCTTATTATTACATCTTGCTTTTTTTCTACCTGTGTGTGCTTAGGGAAAAGAAGCAACTTAATCATTTTTAAAGTCATCCAACGATGACAGTTAACAAGCTCTATTCTATTATAATTTTAAATGCTATGGTTGCTAAAAAGTCTAGTGATAACTTTATAATTAACAAGCCTCTCATATGAATAAGTCTAGTGATAACTTTATAATTATTGAAATGTAACATGATGACAAATCCCTAATGAAGCTTCTTAGCTGCTATCATCTCATTCTGTAAAATAACTTTATGAATGTAACTTTGTTTTATTTATTTATTTGTTTTTTTTTAATGGTTACCTGAAGGAAAAGCGAGAGAACCTTTACCACCTCTGAAGGACATCAGAGAGCGGTGTATCAAGCAAATTGAGAAAATGCGACCAGATCACATGAGGAGGCTGAATCCAACTCCATACAAGGTCTCAGAGTTAACCTTGGTTAAAATCATTAAAATTATTTTTGTAACTTTTGTCTTGAATTATTTTAACATTTTTTACTTAAAACTTGGAACAGGTTAGCGTAAGTGGAAAATTATACGACTTCATTCATTTCTTATGGCTAAATGAGGCACCTGTTGGGGAGTTGCAATAAGGTTGAATAGTGGCAAGCCTCTTAAGGATAATCATACACACAAGATTCCAATAGAGATCCCTTTCCTCCTAGTATATATAATAGCCTTCAAAATGTTAAGATGATACTGCTCTGTATATTTTGTGCTGCAACCATTCTACTAATCATTATTAGCAATATATTATATTGTCCTTGAGTAAATGACATCGTTGGAATTCAATTTGATTATATGAATAATAGGCAACAAAGATGTTTTACAAACTAATTTGATGTCAAAACAATCTTTTCAGAAACTAATTTCCTGGTTACCAGGATTCATTTATAAATCATGGATGGTATAACTCAATGTACAATAAAGTACTTTTGACTTAGATATTTACATACGGGTATTCCATTTGCTGGATTAGGAGGTATGAATTAAACAGAAACAACGAAGTCCTGCAACTTCACCCAACCGTAGGCACAACGGTCTCTTAACTTCTGTACCGAGGATGCTGCCTGATCAACCATTGGTCTAATCTTTATCAACTCTTTCTCAATTGGGATCCTAGATTTAACCTCCATCTGGAAAAAAAAAAACAAAAACAAAACATGATTAGTAATTAGAGCTTAAGACCTGAATATGGTGGAATTCATTAATTCAAAGCCTTTATTGATTTAACTTCAGCTTTCAAAACACTGAAAGCAGCATCACCAATTCATCATTTTGAGTACCTTCTCCATATTGCAAAAAGTATCCAACACGTGGCAGAAATACGAGAGCTGCTTGTACAAGTCTGCCTCAGTGTACTGAAAGTAACCGAATATTTAGTTAAGAAGAAAAAGTTTGAAACTTAATAATCAGAAATAAAATGAAAGACAAACATTAGAGTCACAAAGTA